>WNWK01010370.1:0-70528 GCA_009830355.1 Cherax destructor | reverse complement strand
AAAATACTGGGGAAGGAAGGAAACGAACTTGAAAGACTAGAGACCACAAGATGATTGAATATAAGCTCCTTTAATTTCATTTCAGTGATAACGGTCACGAATTAAATGTTTTAAGAATAGTTTGGCGGGGCTTGTAGACAGTAAAATTGATCGAAAATACTTAGGAAGTGTTGCCAGGTGAGGTATGTAGCACATCATTGACGCAGCCGACATAAAAACCCAATTGTTCCGAGTTGCTGTTGCTTTTTTTATTTTGCCTATTAGTAAATTGGTGTTTGGGTGTTAGTCAAGTCTAGTGGGTGGCACACTAGGGTATGAGCAAATTATAAATAAAATAGAAACAAATATTCAGAACATTATTAGTATCGTTCTAAAGAAGCATACACCCTGCCACACAAAAATTATCCTATAATTCACAAATCTTTACATACGATATTTTACTGGAATGACTTCAAGACGGTTTACTTATCTGAGTCAAGCGAGAAATATATAACGACTTTCCAAATCCGACAAATTTCCTCCAGGCAATTCTTAAAAAATCTGATTGTGTTCCAAAATGTCAATCTTGCCTCGTCCCTCCAGCTGGCCCTGACGGTAAGTGGATTTTCCGGGGTGAAGATCACATAAGATTAGGGAAGTGGGGATTAATGGTTCTGGGAGGCGGAGAGGGGGATTAATGGCCGTAGGAGAGAGTGGGATTAGATCTGGGAGAGAGGGATTAATGCATCTGACAGAGAAAGGAATTAATGGACTAGAGGAAGGGGACAGGATTAAAAGATCTGGGATATAATATGAATAGCTTCAATAAATCTGAAAGTAGGTGAGAAAGAGGAATTATTAAAACCGAGAGGAAATGTTTATGTTCCTAAGGGTAAATAAACAGCAAAAAAGTTTGATAAATCTGCGAGGTTGGATCAGTAGAATTAATGGCCTTGAGAATATATGTCAGAGATACGAGATCAGCTGGATTAAGAAAATCTCGAGAGTGAGGTCTCATGGATTAGTGGATATGTGATTCCAGAGAAGTTTAATTAACGAATGCGTGAGGCTGGGCAAAATGGATCAGTGTTCTAGGGAGGTGAGGTTTTGGGGTGTATTATTATTAGTAGTACTATTACTAGTAGTAGTAGTACAACTAGTAGTAGTAGATAAATTGACACAATGAACACTTTGGGATCTTTTTGAGGAAAGTTTGCCACACAGTGGCCATCAGTCCATACAAAGGAGAACCCTGAAGAACAGGAGGAGTTTGAGGGGGTCAGTCCTCAATCTTGAGTCGATGTTGTCAGTCCATCAACTTGAACAGAATACAGCATATGTGCTAGAAAGCAGCTTATATACCATTCATTTACATCCTGTCTGACACAGCAACATCTTGGTATCTTAATACAGGAATTCTTCACTTGCCCAACCCTTGGGCACGACCTACTTCCACATTGGACAAATGTCGGTATTATACCACTCTTGTACAAATGTGACACCACCTACGACTTCTGCCCCTCTCCTGCCTACTGTATATGCTGCTTCCCTAGCACATATGCTGTATTCTGTTCAAGATTGATGGACTGACAACATCGACTCAAGATTGAGGGACTGACCACCTCAAGCCCTCCTGTTCTTCACGATTCTACTTTGTATGGACTGATGAAGCCACTGTGTGGCGAAACGTTTCCTCAATAAAGATACCCAAGTGTTGCATATGTGTCTAATTTATCAACTTGTCGGTTCTCTGAACCATTCATTTACAACTAGTAGTAGTAGTAATAGTAGTAGCCGAATAGTAGTAACCGAAGTGAATTTTGCTAGATAACATTGGGGGTCTATCGTTTCAGGGAAGCTTTGTGATAACATTTCAAAGATTACAAAATTATTTTTGTTCAGTGTAACTTTTTTGAAATTGAGATTAATGAAGAAACTATATAGCTTTGTTTGTGGGTGTCTTGTTAATTAATCACTGTTCTATATTGCTCAAGTGTTGTTATGTTTCATATACATGAGATGTATTAGTACGTGTCCTCAAGTTTCTAGCTATTTTGCTGTCAGCTAGAAACTCTGCACAGTATAATGTAATCCCTGCATTGACTGTTTCAAGGTTCATCACATCAGTCATGGTTAGGTCTTTGTTGGATGAAGTGAGTGCTCAAGGGACCTGGCTGTTAGAGAGGTTGATCTTCTCGGACTGGTGTCAGAGCACTGAGAATCAATGATCAGAAAGAATAGATTCTTGTAGTCTTTTCGAAGAATAAAAACATTGCTCAATAAAGTTAGGTATATTTTGGAGCATTCTATCTTTCTTAAGGTTGCAGAAGCAATATGCTGCCAAGTGAAAACCAATGATGAAAACTTTCTAATTATTAGTTTCTTAGTCGTAGTAGTGAAAGAGATAACACTATGTAACACAATTTTGTTCCTGGCAAGTAAGTGTTATTTTCCAACTCCTTTTATTGCAAAACAATAGAAAATGTCCATTATTCCTTTTAAACTTTGCTTTTGTGATTTAAAGGATGAATTTTTGACAAAAAATGCTAAATTTCAATATATTTTGCTAGTTTTGGATGTAAAACAAAAACATATAATAAGATCCCAGATATCTGTGTTCAAAGTCCATTATATCTTGGTGGAGGCGCCCCTTTTCTCCTCTGAGTATGCTCCTATATTCTCCTTGAAATTGTCAAGATAAGCATCAAGGATATGGACCTTAAGGGACATCCTACAGCTCATCTGACCGTAGTTTTTTATCAAGGTCTCAACAAGTTCCACATAATTGTCAGCCTTGTTGTTGCCCAGAAAGCCATGTGCTACAACAACAAAACTCTCCCAGGCTTCCCTTTCTTTCTCTGAGCTTCTTTGGAAATTCTGAGCACTTCAGGATTTTCCTGTCTTGTGGTCCAGTAAAGATGCCAGCCTTCACCTTTGTCTCTGCTAGCTTGGGAAAGAAGTCTTGAAGATCCTTGAAGGCTGCAGACTCTTTGTCAAGAGCTGTAACATTTTTATGTCTTCCTTTGAGGCCAGTGCTTCCTCAGGTAATGTGCTGCTCTGTCTCTACTATCACAATGACAGAGATAACGGAAACTTGGTAAAACCTCCTTGGAGTCCCATCAAAATGCCACCATTTTGAAGTCTCCAATAACCTCTCAGCCATACTTATCATAGTTCAAAGTTTCCAGTAGAAGTTTGACACTGTTGTAGTCCTCCTTAAGATGCACTGAATGAGCCAAGGGAAGAGATGGATACTAGTTTTCTTTGTGCAGAAGTACAGCTTTAGGCTTCTGGGGGAGTGTCAATTGCATGCAATCCACTCATGTGGATTGCATGCAATTTCAATTGCATCAAACAGTCCTGATACATCATTACAGTAGCACAATCTGTCTTCATTAGTGAAGAAGCTTGAGAAATGTTGGTGACGTTTTCTTTGGCTTGTCACTTAGACACTTTCATCCACCAAGTCCCACTCATTGAGCCTTGAAATCAAAAGCTCAGCATTTGACTTTGTCAAACCAAGATCTCTGATAAGGTCATTGAGGTCTGTTTGGTTTGGGTAGTAAGGATTCCTCCCAACAACATCTGTGAGATTATAGTATTGTCCACTGTGCTCTTCATTTTCTGATTTGCTGCTTTCTTCTTCTGACGGTTGACTTCTTTCTGGAGGTGTAGGTACAGGAAGATCAGCACCCGTGTGCTACTGGTGCAACAGAAGAGGGAAGGTCTGGATAAGAAATAGCAGGTGCATTTTTCCCAGCTCGGTGTTTGGAAGGATCCACCAGGCAGAAGTAGCAGTTGGTTGAGTGATCAGTAGTTTCACACCATATTATAGGAACAACAAACTTCATGGCTCTTTTTTCTCCTCTATACCATCCTGTAAAAGACCAAAAGATTTAGTTTCTGTTACATACATTTCATTTAAAAAAATTCCTATTCAAGATTTTACCCTTCGTATAATTAATGACTTTCTTATCTTCCAATGTTTTCTTACAATGGTCACAAGCAACATGAGGTGCCCAGGTCTTGTCTGGGTCCCCAACTGGCATGCCTAAATATGCTTTTTAAGCTTCACACATTTTTTAGATGCAGTTACAGAGAACTTCTTCGCTCTCGTCTTAATGAATTGACCACATATGTAGCAGAATGCATCTGGAGAATGATTGCAGCTTCTGATGCCATTTCACTTCTTCTGATGTGTCTTCTCAGGCAGCCAGAGCTGAACTGAATGCTGGTTTGTGAGTCCCTGCTTTTATATTTGTCAGCAAAACCCTAGAACATATGTTCAGTCATCTTCAAGATTATCTGTGCCTCATCTTTGGCAATATATGTCTCCATTCTAATGCTTCAACTTCACATTGTTTCAGACTATGGAGCAGAACTCTTCTCCAGGCTGAGGGACTGACCACCTCAAAATTATGTGTTCTAGGCTGATGGACTGATTACATCATCTTTACATCTCTACTGTTTCTGGTACCTCTATTTTTGTTAATCACTTAAGTAACATTTCCTCCATTCGACTGAGGAAGCCTACTGAGAAGACGAAACGTTTCTAAATAAAGATACCTCACTGGCTGTCTTCAAGCAGGCACTGGACAGGCACCTAAAGTCGGTACCTGACCAGCCAGGCTGTGGTTCGTACGTTGGACTGCGTGCGGCCAGCAGTAACAGCCTGGTTGATCAGGCTCTGGTCCAACAGGAGGCCTGGTCATGGACCGGGCCGCGGGGGCGTTGACCCCTGGAATTCTCTCCAGGTAGACTCCAGGTAGTACATGTGTCTTACTTATCAGTAGTAGTAATAGTAGTAGAAGTAATTGCAATAGTAGTAATATTAACAGTAGCAATACAAAAATAATAATAGTCATATAATGAAACTAAGCGCTAAACCCGAAAGGGTCATACAACACTGCAGGGTGGAATGTGTTAAAGAAGGAATGCGCAAAGGTCAGAGAGCAGTTTGTGGCAGGAGTGAACAAGAGGCAGAGTTAGTGAAGATAGTGGGCAGTGCTAAAGGAAAATATAATCAATGGTGGCGAATAGGTTAGTTTCTGATAAGAAAGTCAAATAGGGAGTCTGGGTCAAGAGTCAGACTTTCAGAGAGAATAATAACAATAGAAATAACTTTTAAGATGACTCAGGGGCATGTTTTATATGGGGGCTTCATGTTGACATTTTAGAAATGGCAAAACTGCCTTTGCATGTTGACATTTTAGAAATGGCAAAACTGCCTTTGATGTGTGTAACTGTATCTTATGTGGAGGTTAATGATGCTTCTAAGTCTGACTCCTTAATCACTATTCAAGCGATGATCTGTTTCATGAAGTGGCTGGTGGTTTTTATGTACTGTACCCACGTGTTGTTCAGGTTGTCTCTTATATATGCATATTATTATTATGATTACAATCATTATTATTATTATGATTACAATCATTATTATTATTATGATTACAATCATTATTATTATTATTATGATTACAATCATTATTATTATGATGATTACAATCATTATTATTGTTATGATTACAATCATTATTATTATTATGATTACAATCACTAGCTCCATACAGTATATGCATACATAGATATATTCATATAGACTTATCCATAGGTTTATATCTATTTCCCCAACGTATATCTTGTCACAGCTTCTGCACTGGATAAGGTAAACCCTGCATTGATGAATGTACTTACTGGCTGCTTTGGTGACTAAGTTGCTGCATCGTGTGAGTGCTTGGGAATTGTTCAAGGCAACTTAGCTCTTGGGAAGACTAATTACTTTATTCAGAGTGGTATCAGTACGTAAAGGGTTTATGTGTAGGCTCGTTTCTTGCAGTATTTGATGAACAACGAAGGAAAGAATATCTTTGTATTTCGGTGTTTGTAAAAATATTCTTTGTCTAGAAACTTGAGGAAACAGAAGACATGCCATGTCAAGAAAATTAAGTCTTAGCATTTTGACTAGAGTATAAGTGTATGAAAACGATACTAGGATCTGCATGAGAGTGTCATCCATTGAAGATATAAACCAAGTTTTCCAATGGGCAACGGAGAACAATATGATGTTCAATGAAGACAAATTCCAACTACTCCGTTATGGAAAACTGGAGGAAATAATAGCTAGGTGTCAGGGAAACGCCTTCCCTGAACAAAATATTGATGGAAAAATTAATAAATAATAGTAAACCGAAGGATATTTATAATAAGATGTTTTTCTGGATTTTAATATAAAATTAAATAGAAATAAAAAAGAAATATATCCGTTGTGGTTCAGGTCTGTTGGTGAGACAGGAGGTAATAACCGGAGAGGGGGAGAATAGATGATGGTTGTCTCTCTGTAGGTGGTATGTCTTCGGAGTAGATGGTGAATCTCCTGGGACCACGAGGTTGAAATACCACACTGTAGGTATCCAAAGGTAGACGAGATCTTCTGCAACACCCTCTAACGCACACAAGTTAGAAACTAGAGAGGAGTTGTTGTGGAATTCCCGTTAAGTCCAGGGAAAATCTTGCTCGTAAGTCATGCGTCTGTCCTGGAGAACCAGTCCAGCGGCAGAGCTGATAATAAAGAAAATATTCTGGTTACCATAAGTCTTAAAACATTTAAGATAGAAAAAGGTGTTTCAAGATGACCAAGTCACTACTGGTAACCAAAGAAAACATAATAATCAAACAAAAGAAATACTCCTGGTAGAGCGCCTTACCTGATTCGGAGAAGAGTGAAGGTGAAGTGACTTTCCACTTCCCAACCGACACCAGGTAAGAGTCATACTACCAGGAGTAGAAAGTAAAAACCCTCAGACAACCGGGAACAAGAGTTTAGCTCCAGCCCGCTAGATGGAAGTGCTGGCTGTAACTCGTTAATAATGCTCCCGGCTGACTGAACAACCGTTACCTTATTTACAACTACTTTTCCCTCACACTAGGACTGAGTATATTACAAATTTTAATCACACAATAGAGCGGAAAAGTAATGTGAAGGACCTGGGAGTGGTAATGTCCGAAGACCTCACCTTCAAGGACCACAACAATGCCACTATCACATCTGCGAGGAAACTGATAGGATGGATAATGAGAACATTCAAGACAAGAGATGCCAAGCCAATGATGATCCTTTATAAATTACTTGTTCTCTCTAGGCTAGAATACAGCTGTACATTAACATCGCCATTCAAGGCAAGTGAAATTGCAGATCTAGAGAATGTACAGAGAACCTTTACTGCACGTATAAGTTCCATCAAATACCTTACCTACTGGGAACTCTTGGAAGTACTCGACTTGTACTCGCTGGAGCGCAGGCGAGAGAGATACATCATAATCTACACCTGGAAGATCCTGGAGGGACTGGTCCCTAATCTGCATACAGAAATCACTCCCTACAAAAGCAAAAGATTTGGCAGGCGATGCAACATACCCCAAGTGAAAAGAAGGAGCGCCACTGGAACACTAAGAGAAAACACAATAAGTGTCCGGGGCCCAAGACTGTTCAACAGCCTCCCACCAGCTATACGGGGAATAACCAATAGACCCATGGTTGTCTTCAAGAAGATGCTGGACAGATACCTAAAGTCAGTACTGGATCAGCTGGACTGTGGTTCGTACGTTTGACTACGTGCGGCCAGCAGTAAGAGCCTCGTTGATCAGGCTCTAATCCACCAGGAGGCCTGGTCACGGACCGGGCCGCGGGGGCGTTGATCCCCGGAATACTCTCCAGGTAGACTGCGGGTAGGTAGTTGTATTCTATAACTTCAGTCCCCAGTGCCTCAACATTGACCTCTTCGCTCACGGGCCGAGAGGTTGTGCTGCGCAGTTGCTCCTGGTCCAGTCTTTGCGCAACTTCCGATTTTCTCCAAGATGGCGACCAGTGTTCGGAGGAGGAGCAACACGGTGTGTGGAGCTTCTTAAGGGAGCCATTTACCCAGCTAACGCTTCAGTGTTGCTGCCGGCGATAATCCGTGACACTTTTTGTATTTGTCATGAAGACCTATATGGCATTGCATTAAATGGTTCGACGAGGATCTTCGTGAAGTTTGATACAGTGGAGGCTTATGAAAAACTGTGGAGAGGTACCAGGAGAAGCACCTCACTGTCAACACTGGGATAGAAGTCCGGCTCAGGGATGCCTCTAAACATTACACCTTTGTGAAGGTCCGTAATGTGCCATTTGAGGGCCATTGGATTGGATGTCAGTGAGGCCTTTGAAAGGTATGGTGTGGTGCATTCTACGACTATGGGAAGGTGGACTGAAGGAATATATGCTGGGTTGCCAGAAGGTTCCTTCACATTGAAAATGACTTTGAAAAGGCCTATACCGTCCTATGTACTGCTGGAGGCCTTTTAGGACGCAGGTGTTTGTTACCTACGCGGGACAGCGTAGGACATGTCGTATGTGTGGGGAATATGATCACATGGCGGCGGGGTGTCCCACCATCATGGCCCCAAGACCAATGGTTACACAGGTACCTGTGATGCATACCCCCTTTGGGAGGAGTCAACACCTGAGATTGTGGAAGGACTGGGAAAGGCCAGTGGGGCAGAAGTAGGGGAAGGTGTGGGGAAAGTTGTGTAACGTCCCCTGAGGAGTTGAAAGCTCCAACAATCGATGGGCCTGGAAAAGATAATGAGTCTGGGGATTTGGTAGAGGTGGGTGACCTACAGGTGGACCTATCGCAACCATTGCAAGAGATGTTGAGAACGTTTCTGGAAGATCCGGAGGTGATTTCCCTGGAGTTGAAGGACACTTACAGGTGGAGGAGGGTAGGCTTAACCAGGACGGGAAAGTGCCAGAAGCTGGGAAGACAGGTTGCAGGGCAGGAAGTGGAGGCTGATGTGCATAGGAATGGGGACACGGATGTAATGGAGGTAGGGGAGAATCAAGAAAGAGGGCAGGAGAGGTGTCAGATGATGATGTCCTCACACCTGGCCAGCGTACAGGTAAGAAAACATATGTAGAGATGGCACGGAAGGGGAAGGTGGGGCACAGGTGAGGGTATGGGATCAGGGAGTGAGGAGTGTTAGAGATAAAGGTTTAGGGAAGGGTGCCACGGCCCGCCCGCAGAAGCACAGAGGAAAGCCCCTTTGGCGTATTCAAGTGTTTAACGATTAATGTGAATGGCCTAAGGGCAGAAATTAAACGTAGGTGGGTGGAGGTAGTGTTAAGACGATATGACGTAGATGTAATTTTTATACAAGAACATAATTTTAGGTGTGGTCGAGAGTTGAGGTTGAAAGGTTATGAGGTGTATGCAGGTAACTCGGGAAATTAAAGGGTGGGGTGGCTGTGGGGGTGAAGGAGTCCAGTCCCTTTCGGTTGTTAGCTTGGGAGGAGGGGGAGGGAGAGTGGTGAGGGTGGATGGGCATTGGGGCGACATTCGGTATGTTTCATGGGAATATATATGCCAGCTGACAATAATCGACGTGTAAAGGATGAATTTGTAAGGGAGGTTTTGACATATCATTTACGGGGTTTGCCTATGATTACTCTGATGGGTGGGGATTGGAATTGTATAATCAGGAAAAAAGATGTAGAACCTAGAGGGGCGGGTTGTGAATTAGGGACGTTGCGTGTTTTACTGAGGGGGGTGGGAGTGTTCGATGTGGTACGGGTGATGAATGGAGGGTGGAGCATACTTTTGTGAGGGAGGCTATGCAGCCCGGTTGGATCGTGTTTATGCAACAAGAGACGTTACAGTAGGGAGGGTGCAAACGCTTGATATTGGTTTTTCTGACCATCGTGGTGTATTAGTAGAGGTGGAGTGGGATGGAATGGTCCGAAGGTACAATGGTTATTGGAAGTTGAATGTGCGTTTGCTGGCGGGGGAGGGGAGGGGAGGTCGTTTGAGGAATGGTGGGGTCCTTCTGGTTAGAAGGAGCAGAGGTAAGGGAGAAAGATTTTTGGGCTGGGGGAAAAAGTGCAAAGGAGGGAATAAGGGACTTTATAGGAATCAAGGAAGAGATGAGGCAAGGTGGAAGTTTGGTCTTCAGAAATATTTGGAGGGTCAGCTTAATGAATGCTATGAGGGTGGGGTTGGTAGGTATGGGGAAATAGAGGGGTTAAGGGGAAGGTTGAGGGATATTCAAAATGATCGTTTTGATGCGATCAGAGTAAGAGGAGGTATTGAGGAGGCGTTGTGGGGAGATAGACCGTCAGGTTGCGTGTTGAGGAGGTTTAGAGATAGCAGAGGGGTAACACGATTATGGGGATTGAGGTGTACAAGGGTGGAGGATATGAAGTGGGACAGGTGCTCAGGACAACGGATGGCATAAGCAATTATGCCGATCATTGGTTTGGGAGGAAATTATCATTGAGTGTAGGGACGGGTAGTGCCGGGGAGGTCCTTCGGGAAGGGATCCTGTGTCGTTTGGGGGAGGAAGACCGTAAGGAGTTGGGTGGAAGTATAAGTGAGGAGGAAGGGGGGGAGGCAGTGTCTAGATTAAGTCTAGGGAAGGCACCAGGTTTAGACGGGATACCAAATGATTTCTATGTAGTGCATTGGGAAACGTTGAGAGAATGTTTAGGCATTTGTTTAATTGTATGAAGGATGGGGTAGGTTGGGGGAGACGAGGGACGGGGTAGTTGTTCTGGTGCCGAAAGGAGGAGGGGGAGAACCTTGGGAATTACAGGGCGATATCCCCTCATGTGTGGAGATTATAAAATCTTCCAAAAATTTTAGGGAATAGAATAAAAAAGGTGCTTGACAAAGTCATACATCAGGGGCAGTTTGGTATACCTGGAAGAAGTATGAGTGTAGGACATGGGAGAATAGGGATTTTATTGAAGGTAGGACGGGAGGGTGTCTTGGGAATAGATTGGAAGGAAGCATATGATTGTGTGAATAGAAGCATGTTGGGAATTATATTGAGGAGTCAAGGTTTTGGGAGGAAATTGCTGGATGGGTTGAGACATTGTATAGTTCTGCGAAGGTGTGTGTACAGGTGAATGGTAAGTTGGGGAAACAGGTGGTGATGGAAAGGGGTCTGAGACAGGGTGTCCCATATCTCAGATCCTTTTCCAGGCATGCAGGATCCCTTTTATAGGTTAATAGAGGAAGGAGTAGGAGAGAGGGGAAGAGGGGTGGGTAGGTGGGCATCGTGGGGTATGTGGATGATACTACTGTATTGGTGGGTGGAACAGAAGGGCTGGTTAATGTGGACGTATTATGAGGTCTTTGGAGCAGCGACAGGAATGAGGGTTAATGGAGCCAAGTCTGTTATTGGAGGGGGGACGGGGTGGGGGCTTGGGGAAGGTGTATGGATGGAATGTTGTGGATAGAATAAAGATCTGTGGAATTGTGTATATGGCAGATGTGAGAGTGGCCAGGCAGGTGAATTCTGAGGAGGTGGTGGGTAGGGCTCTGGGTAGAATGAGGGGTTGGAGGGCAGGGGATGTTACGCTGTTGCAACGTGGTGGTGGTGAACACACTTGTATACAGTAAGGTGTGGCATGTAGCTGCGGTATCCTTTAAGGATGGTCGACATCAGGGAATTACAAAAGAAAGTGTTACGGTATGTGTGGGGGTATGGGGGCCGTGGCTTTGAAAGGAAGTTGTCATGATGAGGTCAAGAGGGGGTTGGGCCTCATTTCTTTGGAACATCGTGTGAAAGCAGTTTATGTGAAACAGTGTTTTTAAGGAAGGGTGGGGTGAGAGGTCAACGAGTAGGAGCGGTCATGGAGGATGTACGGAAGTGGTGGAGTGGGAGGGACCTGCGGGTGTGTGAGGACATGGCTAGACAGTTATTGGCAATGAGGGAGCCTAAAAGGGCAAAGGTGGGCAGGTTGGGGACGGGGAGTGAAAAGGGTGGGGTGGTACAGGGTCAAGCGAATTTTCCAGTTTATGATTGGAGGGGGATTTGGGGTATGTTCAGGAAGATCCGTTTATTGCCTAAGGTACGGGAGGTGGTTTACAGATTTCTATTAGGTATATTGGCATCGAGGTCTGAATTATATAGGATGGGGTTGGTGGGTACGAATGAATGTCAGAGGTGCGGAGATGAGGAGACAGCATATCATGCTGTTATTTTTGTGAGTCTTTAGAGGGGGTGAGGCTATGGTTGTCAAGGGTGATTGGATTGGTGGGGAGAAAAATTTCTGACCTTACGGGCTTTAAGCTTTGATGTTGGGGGAGATCGAGAGAAGTGGGGAGGGCAATTGTATGTAATTGCGGATTTCTTGTATGTATCATGGGGAATGAGAGAGGTGGAGGGACTGTAGGGTGAAAGCCTTAGCGGCTCATGTGTATCGCTCAATGTGTAGGGAATAGGCTATTGTATGGAGATAAATGGGTATCAAGTTTCTCTGAGGGATATAGGACATTAACAGTAGCAAAGTTATTACGGTGATGCAGAGAGAGCTGGAAAGGACTGGATTCTTTGGAAGACAGAGTAGAGGGGGTCGATGTTGTGTTGAATGAGGTTTTAGGGTGCATAGTAGTGTGAATGTTGAGGGGGGGGTCGACTGGCGACGAGAATGCTTGTTATTGAGCAACGGGGAAAAGACAGCTGACGCGGAAAGGTGTTGAATAGGTATGAGAGGATGACAGGATGAACTTGTTTGGATTTGACTTTACGTAATGACGTGACAAAGACCAGGTTCAAGGGAAAGGAGTACGCACAAGGGGGCTTTCTGAAGTGTTGGAGCATGGTAATTGATGTTTGTTTTATGAGACAGGAAGGTATAGTTCCCTGACGCTGTACGGGATCATTTAATATTGTTCTCAAATAGTACATATTATGTTTTATCAGTACTCTCAAAAAGGTAATTAAAATTTGTTGTGGAGTTATTGTAATATTACCACAAGATTAGTGGTATCAGAGAAGGTTTTTTTACATTATCATTGTCATTGTATAATGTTATTGTATAGCTCCGTTTCATATACATCATATCATTGTCGTTAGGCAATGTGAAAGTACTGTACTGTTTTGTATAGTTTTGGAATTAATGATGCTAACGATCTTATTGTATGGGTATTATTTGGGAAAAATTTTGTATGATGATTAAGGGTATCATCATAGTACATAGATTATGTATAGCAGTACTTAGTTCTTATTTTTTGTGTGTGTATTTATGAATTATTGTATGTTGTTATGGTGATATATGCTCTGCGGGTTAGGATACGTGCTTGTATTCAGTGATAGGAGTAGTCTAATAGGGATAGGGGAAGGAAATTGAGTTGGCCTTGTCAAGGATATGTGACAAGTGATATGTGTTATGAGTCTTGATGGAATACCCATCATTTAGATGGTTATTCCTTTATATGTTGGATAATAACATACAACTTGAGTGGTATCAGATAAGACTTCGAATAATTGCTATTATGTAATGTTACAGTAAGCACAGTTTTAAACATAATTAAGATGGCAGTCTTAATGCCTATGGCCTCTTAGGTTAGAGGTATTCAGTAATATTTATGCATATATGTTTTATGTAGAGGTATTTAGTTCACAAATTATTGGATATAGTGGCCTGTGGTCGTGTTGTATTTGTATAAAACAGGGTTTTATATTTTATCTGTATGATGTTAGTTTTTAAGTGGTTATGTTCAGAAACCACAAGTGGAGTGGTCTCAGATACGAATTTTCTTTGTATCATTGTCACTATATAATGTTAATGTTTTGTATAGTGTTGCAAAGTTTGTTGTTAATGTACCTGTATGTGTTTTATAAATAAAATATAAAAAAAAATAGACCCATGGTTGTCTTCAAGAAGATGCTGGACAGATACCTAAAGTCAGTACTGGATCAGCTGGACTGTGGTTCGTACGTTTGACTACGTGCGGCCAGCAGTAAGAGCCTCGTTGATCAGGCTCTAATCCACCAGGAGGCCTGGTCACGGACCGGGCCGCGGGGGCGTTGATCCCCGGAATACTCTCCAGGTAGACTGCGGGTAGGTAGTTGTATTCTATAACTTCAGTCCCCAGTGCCTCAATGATCACGATTGTAATTGTACAGAGTGCGACATAAGTTGTTAATGCAGCTGAATATTACCACTGAAGATCTAAAGAGAATTCAGAGAAGGTATTCACAAGTCATCATAAGGAAACTAATATCCAATTTTTTTCAAGAAAAATGGCAAACTCGAACACTGTGCGGCCTAAATCAAACTCAAACCTTTCAAAGACACCAAAAAGCACATTAATTCTGAAGCTGCTCCGAAGTTGTTTTATTAAGTTATCAGATATTATCAGATATTATCAGATATTATCGCAGGAAAACAACATTCCAGTTTTCAAGTGTCCAAAAATAGGAAATTGAGACTAACATTGGCCAAAATAAACCCAAACTTTTTCAATAAGTAAGATTGACCACTTTTTAAGAAAGTAAGTTTTATGTAAGCTTAGAGTCAAGGACAAACATTTTTTTTACATTAAAACACATTAAATTGATTTAACTCACGATAAGCAAATTAAGTCAAACACCGTGACTTATTTCTGATCAGAAGAGACATTCTCCAATTATTTAAACGAAACCAATTTGATTAATAAAATTAGCACATGATAAGACACACAACCAAGAGATTGTTGTCTATGAGGGAAACACATCAGTGCCAAAGATTTTATCCGAAAATGCATTTTTCAGTTATACAAAGAATCCAAAAAAATTTCTGCCGACACAGTTTTAACCCAGAAAACCTTCATTCACGTCATGCGACGCACCACTTTCTGAATAGTGATGACGTTCATAACTTTTATATTTTAATCACAGGATGGCGCTAAGCCCGTAGGAATAATATGACGCCTGTGAAATGAGAGGCATTCAAATTCTCTCCAAGCATAGATCAAGAACCCTCACCAACATCAAGGAAAAATAGTGTAAAAAAATAAAATAATAATTTACCCTTTCGAGAGTAAAAATCGTAAAATTGCATCAACACACTCCATTAAATATATCTTTCTTCTAAGTGTTGAAATTTTGAATTCGTTGAGAGAAGTCTGCTTTTACATATCACTCGGAAACAAAATTTGGAATGGCCTATGTAACATTGTGCATAGGACACATGCATGCAATTAGATCCATGAATCATGAGCAGGATAAATTACGCAAGAGTTGAAAATTTAAAACCGATCGAATAAGACATTCTCGGGAAATACACGAGAACTTGAGACAGAAAAGGAAAAGGTTGCTGGGAATGATTCCGGCATTAGGAGTGTCCCAGATTTGCACTTAAGAGGCACGTAAGATTCTCCGTCTTCAAATATGTTCATTTTTTCACTATAATCTACCTTGTCCATAATTACTATCGCCCCTCAAATACACCATACAATTGTGAAATTTTATGTTGTTTCCAATTTACTTACTCATTTACATTCTGTTTAAAGATCATCACAATCCCGTAAACAAATATTTGCTTTTCATTATTTAAAAGTAGACAATTAGTACCACAAAGCCCAAATATTAATATAAAAATTCTTCTTGTTAAGATCCATCAACATTTAGGGTTCAAAGGTGATCAGGCATTATCTAGTTATTATTAGGGAAACAATTTGATAATAAGATTGGCTAATTGAAGTTTTTGCATCTCAAAGTGAGTGTCAAGCTGTTTTTTATTTAGACACATGTGCATCATCGGGTATCTTTACTTTGCAGACGTTTCGTCATCTATTATCTTTATTAGTACAATACATGGACATAATCTGAAGACTATAGACAAAAGACAGTGGAAGACTAGGTAATCAGTCCCTGAGCGTAGGAGCAGGTGATGAGCACCGTAGTCTTGATGAATCGGATGGGCAGGCAGGAGTCAGATGAGGGACGTGGAGCAGACGAAGGCAGTGTCACTGGCAAGCGGGATTTCCAAGTAGAAGTTGGTCATAAACAAGGGATGGACCAGGATTAGGCAAGTATTTCATGATGGTGCAGAAGCTACCTTCACAACCTACCTGTCTACTCTTGGTCCAGTCCCAGGGTATGACATACTTCCATTGGAAAATCCCGCTTTCCAGTGACAATGCCTTCGTGGGCAGCACCTCATCTGATTCGAGTATATAAGCACCAATCTTCCTGCCTGTGCTTCACATTCTTCAAGACCAAGGTGTTGGTCACCTGCTCCCCAGGGTGACAGATTGGTTACCTCGTCTTCCACTGTCTTGCGTATATAGTTCTACAGTTTATTATATTCTTGTATTAATAATTGGATGACGAAACGTCTACAAAGTAAAGACACCCGGATGTTATACATGAATCTAATTTATAACTTTGTCACTATTATATAACATCCATATGTAGGTTTTAATAACGCCCACAAATAGCAAAATTTTGAAGCCAATCAGAAGAATTCTCCAGTAGCTGATTAGTTTCCAACGATTCCACTTTAACAATTTCAGTGGAATTTCAAATTTGCATCTACCTGGACTAAACTTATGGGTCATCAAACTTAGAAAATGAATCATCAATAATATTTTCATGCCAGTCACAAGAACATTCTTTAGTTACTGTAAATAAAATGAATACAGTATCACAATCTACTTAACAAAAGAGGCAATTCGTGTTTCAGGCCCTTCAACAGCACCGTCAGCCTTGTGTTCAGAAAACCACACCAGTGGTGAAAATCTGAAGCCGATCTGGTGAGTCATTCCAACGATTCCAAGTTTTTCATTTTGCTCTTTTACAACATCAAAAAAAAAAAATTGCTTGCACATAAACGAAGGTTAAATGGTGGTATCCTGGCCAATTTAACATGATTTAATGAAAATAAAATTTGTACACTATTTTATACATAAAATGGTCAAAGTGAAGTTCTCGAGTTATAACCAAAATCGGAAAGTTTGAGGAAGAAGAAAAAAAACATCATCTTAAATGTACCCTCTGGAAGATACCTAATAAAACTAAGATGGCCTTATGTCACTGAGTGTAATACACGACAAGATTGCCAAGATTCTACTGGAGGTGTGACAGACCTACTGGAGTTGTGACATCCCTACTGGAGTTGTAACATCCCTACTGGAGGCGTGACAGCCCTACTGGAGGCGTGACAGCCCTCCTGGAGGAGTGACAGCCCTACTGGAAGCGTGACAGTCCTACTGGAGGCCTGACATAATTACCGGAAGCATGACAGCTCTACTGGAGACGTGACAGCCCTACTGGAAGCATTACAGCCCTACTGGAAGAGTGACAGCTCTATTGGAAGCGTTACAGCCCTACTGGAGACGTGACAGCCTTACTGGAGACGTGACAGCCCTACTGGAAGCATTAAAGCCCTACTGGAAGAGTGACAGCTCTATTGGAAGCGTTACAGCCCTACTGGAGACGTGACAGCCTTACTGGAGACGTGACAGCCCTACTGGAGGTGTGACAGCCCTACAAGAGGCGTGACAGCCCTACTGGAGGCGTGACAGCCATACTGAGGCGTGACAGCCCTACTGGAGGCGTGACAGCCCTACTGGAGGCGTGACAGCCCTAATGGAGGCGTGACAGCAGTACTGGAGGCGTTACAGCCCCATGTAGATTTCATCCTCAAACATCATACACTACCTTTATAAACCATACACTACCTTTATAAACCATACACTACCTTTATAAACCACACACTCCCTTTATAAACCATACACTACCTTTATAAACCATACACTATTTTTAAAAACAACACACCACCTTTATAAACCATACACTACCTTACAAACATGCACTACCTTTATAAACCATACACTACCTTTATAAACCATACACTGCCTTTACAAACCATACACTACCTTACAAACTATACACCACCTTTAAAAACAATACACTACCTTTACAAACCATACACTACCATTGTAAACCATACACTACCTTCATAAACAATACACTACCTGTATAAACCATACACTAGCTTTAAACCATACACAACCTTATAAACCATACACTACCTTACAAAATATTCACTACCTTCATAAACCATACACTACCTTTATAAACCATACACTACGTTCACAAACCATACACTACCTTTATAAACCATACACTACCTTATAAACCATATACTACATTTATAAACCATACAAAACCCTTTTAAAACCATACTTTACCTTTATAAACCATAAAACTATCTTTAAAAAACCAAACACTCCCTTTTAAAAACCCAAAACACCCCCTTTTTTTAAAAAACCCTTAAAAAAACCCCACAAACCAAACACCCTTTTAAAAACCCAAAAAATTTTAACCCAGAAACCAAACATTTTTTTAAAAAAAAGCCAAAACCCCTTTTTTAAAACCCAAAAAACCCCCAAAAAAAACCTTTAGAAACCAAAAAACCCCTTTTCCCCGATACCCAAAACCAACCAAAAAAATTTAAAAAAACCAAAAAAAACCCCCCCTTTTTAAAAAAACCAAACCCCCCTTTTAAAAAACCCAAAACAAAACCCTTTAAAAAAAAATAAAAAAAAATACCTTTGGGAAACCAAAACAAACTTTTAGAAACCAAAAAAACCTTTCCAAACCCCCCAACCCCCCCTTTTAGAAACCAAACACTATTTTTTTAAAAAACCCAAAAACAAAAAACCCCTTTAAAACCAAACACTCCCGGGAAACCAAACCCCCCCCTTTTTAGAAACCAAACACTCCCCTTTTAAAAAACCAAACACTCCCTTTTAAAAAACCCAAACACTATTTTAAAACCCAAAACATTTTTTTTTAAAACCCCAAAACACTTTTTTTTTAAAACCAAACAAAACCCTTTAAAAACCCCAAAAAATACCTTTACAACCAAACACTACTTTTTAAAACCCCAAAACCCCCCCCCTTTTTTAAAAAACCCAAAAACTTTATTTTAAAAACCAAACACTACCTTTACAAACCAAACACCCCTTACAAACCAAAACCCCCTTTTAAAACAAACATTTTTTTTAAAAAACCCAAAACACTCCCTTTTACAAACCAAACACTTTTTAAAACTAAACACTCCCTTAAAACCAAAAATTTTTAAAACCCATTCCTTTTTAAAACCCCAAAATTTTTAAAAACCCCAAAATATTTTTTAAAAAACCAAAAAATTTAAAAAACCATTTTTAAAACCCCTTTAAAAATAAAAATTTTTAAAAATAATTTTAAAAACCAAATTTTTAAAAAATACAAAATTTAAAAAATAACAAAATTTACAAAAAAAAATTTTAAAAACCCCCTTTTTAAAAAAAATTTAAATAATATTTAAAACCATAAACCCCCCTTAAAAACTTTAAATTTTTTTTTGGTTTTTAATTTGGGGAAAAATTTTTGGGGGCCCCCAAAACCCCTAAAAAAAAATATTAAATTTTTAAATCTTTATTAAAAAAAAATTAATAATTTTTGGGGGAAATTTTTGGGGAAAATTTTAAACAAAAAATTTTTTTAAAAACCCCAAAAAAAATTAATAGAATAACTGAAATTTTTACTAAAAAAATTTATTTTTCCCCTTTTAAAAATTTAAAAGGGAATTTTTGGGAAATTTTCCCCAAGGAACCCACTGTAAACGGATTATTTTAAAAAGGGAATTTGGGGTTTGTTTTTTGGGGTTTAAGGTTTTTGACCCTACGAAAACCCCTTTTTTAACCCCCCTTAAAATTTTAAAACCGAAAAATTTATTAAAAATTTCCATCTTTAAAACCCATTTTTTGTGTTTTTTAAAACCCCCAAATTGTTAAAAACCGTAAAAAATTTGGGAATAAAATGAAAAAAGTTATGACTAAAAAATTTTTTTCCCCGAGGATACCCCACCTTTTTTTTTTCCCTTTTAAACCCCGAAAACTTAGGGTCGTCCTTTTTGGGGGGCCTCCCTGCCCAAGGACTCCCGTCCCGTGTATGACTGCCTCTTTTATGACTCCCGTACCGTGTATGACTGCCCCCCCGTTTATGATTTTCCCGGGTTGGTATGATTCCCGTACTGTGTATGACCCCGTACCGTGTACCCCCGCCCCCCCTGTGTATGACTCCCGTCCCGTGGCCCGCCCCCCCGGGTTAAGACTTTTTCGTGTAGGACCCCTTACTGTTTTTATGACTCCCGTACCGTGGGCCCGCCCCCCCTGTATGACTCCCGTCCCGTGGGACCCTTCTGGATGACTGCCCCCCCGTGTATGCCCCCCGTAGGGGACTGCCCCCCCGTGTATGATTTCCCAAAAAGGGTGTATGACTCCCGTACCGTTTTAGGACCCCCGTATTTTTAGGGAATCCCGACTGTGTATGACTGCCGCCCGTGGGACTCCCAAAAATGTATGACTGCCGTACGGGTGTATGACTGCCGTACTGTGAAATGACTGGGGGAAATTTGTATGACTGCCGTACTGTTTTGACTCCCGCCCCTTTATGACGGGCGTACTGTGTATGACCCCGTACCGTGTATGACGGTCCCTTTATGCCCCCCCTTTTTTTGGGGTATGACTGCCCCCTGTGTATGACTGTTGTACCTTTATGACTGCCGTACTGTTTTGGACTCCCGTACCGTGTTGCCCCCCCGGACCGTGTATGACTGTTTTTAACTGTGTTTTAAAACTGCCGTACGGTATGCCCCCCCGAACCGTGTATGACTGCCGTACTGTGTTTTACTGCCCCCCCGGGATGATTTCCGAAAGTGTATGACTGCCGTCCCGTGTAGACTGCCGTATTTTTAAAAAAATTTGCCCGTTTTGGGACCCCGTCCCTTTATGACTGCCGTCCCCGTGGGGACTGCCGTACTTTTATGCCCCCCGCCCTGGGGGGACTGCCGTCCCCGTGTATGACTGCCGTACTGTTTATGACTCCCGGGTCCTGTATGACGGCCCCCCTTGTATGACTGCCGTCCCTGTATGCCCCCCCGGGGTCCCGTTTATGACGCCCCCCCGTGATGACTTTTTTACTTTTATGACTGTTGTCCCGTGTATGACTCCCGTACTGTGTATGACTCCCGTCCCGTTATGACTGCCGTACCGTTATGACTGCCCCCCCTTGTATGACCCTTTTGTGTATTTTTTCCGTACTTTTATGACTGCCGTACCGTGTATGACTGCCGTACTTTTATTTTTTCCGTACTTTTTTAGACCTACCTGAATGACTGCCTACTGTGTAGACTGCCCCCCCTGTATTTTTTCCGTCCCTTTTATGACCCCCCCCCGTTAAAACTCCGTACCGTGTAAAGCCCGTACTGGTTATCCGTCCCTTTTGGGAACTCCGTACCTTTAACTCCGTACGGGTTTGACTGCCTCCGTGTATGATTTCCCCCAAACCCTTTTTAAAACCCCCCCAAAATTTGTAAAACTGCCCCCCCGTTTATGATTTTGCCGTACCGTGTAGGGCCCCCCGTACTGTGTATGACTGCTGAGTGTATGACTGCCGTTTTTGTTTGGGGACCGTTTTGTTTTGACTCCCGTTGTTTGCCGTATGTGTATGACTCCGTACCTTTTTGGGATTTCCGTTTTTTAAAGGGGGTGTATGCTGCCGTCCCCGTGTAAAATTTCCTCCTTTATGACCCTACTTTATGATTTCCCTCCCTGTATAACTCCCATTTTATAATTTCCCCCCAGGGCCTTGCAAAATTTGCTTTATGACTGCCCCCCCGTATGACTCCCCCCCTTGTATGACTCCCGTCCCTTATGACTCCCGTACTTTTTTATGACTCCGGGCCTTGGGAACCCCCTTGGGGTTATGACTGCCGTACTTTTAAAAATGCTGCCTTTTTAACTTTTTGACTCCCGTACCGTTATGACTCCCGTACGGTTATGCCCCCAAGTTATAAACATAAACCCCAAGCAGGACGATGGGTTAACTCGAAAAGATGATTTGTTTTTTACACCTACAATTTGGTCTCTTTCCCTCTGAGTTAATAAAAAGGGGGAAAAAAAAACTCACCTTTTCCTCTCTATCTTTTTAGAATATTAAAAACCCCCAAAAACCCTCACATGGAGAGATAAAGTTTTCCACGATCATTTACAAAGTCACAGTGTGTTTTAAAAAGGGCCAAGTGGGGCCCAAACGTCGTCGTAAACCCTTTTCCTATGTGAGGGTTATTTTGCATTGTTCCCGTCTCGGTATTGTCCCCTTTTTTTTTTATTTAGAATACTTATTAAAAAGATTCCCCGGGGGCGAATTTTCCCCCAACTATTGGTGAGGGAAAAAAACCGGGAACCCAAAAAGACCTTTGGTGTTTGGCTTTTTTTTACCTTAGTCATTTTTACTGGTGACTTGTTTTAGGCCCGGTACTATAGACTTTGTAATTGTATTATGTGTTCTGAAAGAGCAGCTCCAACTACCATATGATGATAGGTAAACATGGGGAGAGAAAGATTTGAAAAAAATATAGACAGCTAAAAATAATGAGATAAAAATTGGAAAAGGAGACTAGGGAAAAAAAATTTGAGATAAATAAACCCTTTTGAAATAAAAAGTTAAATCAATACCTTGCTAAATATGAAGAATAAATCAAAAAAGGAAAATCGATGGGAGAAAAAGGGGAGTTAAGAAAAAAATTTACGAGAAAAAATATAACGAAAGGGGGAAAAAATTTCTTGGTTAAAGACAGATGAAATAGAGAGGAAAGCCATTTTATTGAACATTTTTTTGAGGGCCAGGGGGGAGTGGGCGGGGCGAGGGGCCCCCGGGGGGGGGGGGGGGGGGGACAGTGGCCAGGGTGGGTGGGGTGGGCGAGGACGGGGGGGAGGGGGGGGTGGGGTGTGGGCGGGGACGAGTGGCTAGGGTGGGTGAGTGTGGGCGAGGGCGAGTGGCTAGGGTGGGGGAAAGTGGGGGAGGGCGAGTGGCCAGGGTGGGGGGGGAGGGGCGAGAAAAAATGGCTAAAAAGGGGGGTGAGGGGGGGCAGGACGAATGGCTGGGTGGGTGAGTTGGGCAGGACGAGTGGGTTTTTGGGGGGGGGGTGGGCCCAGGGCGAGTGGGAGGGTGGGTGAAGGGGCAGGACAGGGGCTAGGGGTGGGTGACTGGGGGGGGACAGTGGAGGGGGGGTGAAGGGGCCCGGGGCAAAGTCCCAAAGGGGGGGTGAGGGGGCGGGGACGGGGGCCCGGGGTTGGGTGGGGTTTTTGGGAAGGACGAGTCCCAAGGGTGGGTGAGGGGGGGGGGACAGTCCCAAAAGGGTGGGGGAGAGGGGGGGGGACGGGGCCCAGGGGGGGTAAAGGGGGGGCCCGGGGACAAAGGGGCCCAAGGGTGGGTGAAAGTGGCGGGGACAGGGGCCCAGGGGGGTGAGGGGGCGGGGACGAGGGGCCCAGGGTGGGTGAGGGGGGCGGGGGGAAAAGTGGCCAGGGTGGGTGAAAGGGGGCCGGGGAAAAGAGGGCCGGGGGGGGGTGAGAGGGGGCCGAGGACGAGGGGCCCGGGGTTTGGGGAAAAGGGGGGCGGGGAAAAAGTAGCCGGGGAGGGGGGGAGGGGCCCCGGGGACAAAGGGGCCCAAAGGGGGGTGAGATTGGGGGGAAGGGGCCAAGGGGGGTGAAGTGGGCGGGGAGGGGGGCCCCGGGGGGGGGGGAAAGGGGGAAATGGGGGGGGGCCGGGGACAAGTGGCCAGGGGGGTAAAAAAGGGGGGCCGGGAAACAAAGTGGCGGGGGTTAGATTTTAAAAAGGGGGGGTTGGGGGGGCGGGGAAAATTAGGGGGGGGGGGGGGGCCGGGGAAACAAGGGGAGGGGGGGAATTTCGGGGACAAAATGGGGGGTGGGTAAAAAATGGGCGGGGACAAGTCCGGGGTGGGTGAGAGGGGCGAGGCCCGGGGGCCCAGGGTAGGTGGGGTGGGCGAGGTCGAGGGCCGGGGTGGGTGAGAAAGAATAAAGGAAAGACGGAGGGCCCTTTGGGGGGGGTGAGGGGGGGGGGACGGGCCCCAAGGTAGGTGGGATTGGCGGGCGGGGCCCCAGGGTAGGTAGGGGGAACGGGGACGGGTCCCAAATTGGGTAAAAGGGGGGGGGAAACGTTTTTGGGGGGGTGGGTGGGAGGGGGGGGGCGGGGGGCGAAAGGGTGGGTAAGATGGGCGGGGAACGGGTGCCCCAAGGGGGGGGAAAAAAGGGGGGACTCCCGCAGGGTGGGTGAGAGTGGGCGTGGACGGGTGCGCAGGGGGGGTGAGAGTGGACAAGAGCAAAAAAAGGGGGGGGAAAATCAAGACTTGGCATTAAGAACGTGAACCCCTTTGAGACTGGGCGGAAGTAAAAAAGAACAAAAAAAACCCGAGACAAAGAGAATCATAAAGGGGTGGCGAATCATCAAGAGAGTGGCGAATCATCAAGAGAGAGGCGAATCATCAAGGGGGGGGGAAAATCATCAAGAGGGCGAATCATCGAGAGAAAACGAATCATCAAGAGAGGGCGAATCATCTAGTGGGGAGGCGAATCATCAAGGGGGGTGAATATCAAGAAAAACGAATCATAAAAGAAGGCGAATCATCAAGAGAAAAAATCATCAAGAAGGCGAATCATAAAAGGGGTGGCGAATCAACAAAAAAGGCGAATCATCAAAGGGGCGTATCATCAAGAGAGGGGGCGAATCATCAAGAGAGGCGTATCATAAAGAGAGTGGCGAATCATCAAGAGAGGCGAATCATCAAGGGGTGGCGTATCATCAAGAGAGTGGCGAATCATAAAGAGAGTGGCGAATCATAAAGAGAGTGGGGGGAAACATCAAGAGGGGGCGAATCATCAAAAAAAGGCGAAATCAAGGGGGGGTGAATCATCAAGAGGAGGCGAGTCATCAAGAAAGGCGAATCATAAAGGGGAGGCGAACCCATCAAGAGGGGGCGAATCATCAAAAAAGGGGAAATCATCAAGGGGGAAGGCGAATCATCAAGAAGGGCGAATCATCAAGAAAGGCGAATCAAAAAGGGTAAAGGGGTGAATCTCAAAGAGGGGCGAGTCATCAAGAGAGGGCGAATCATCAAGAGAGAGGGGAGTCATCAAGAGGGGGCGAATCATAAAAGAGGGCGAATCATCAAGAGAGGGCGAATCATCAAGGGGGAGGTGAATCATCAAGAGAAGGAGTCATAAAAGAAAGAGGCGAATCATCAAAGAGAAGGAATCATCAAGAGAGGGCGAATCATCAAGAGAGGGCGAATCATCAAGAGAGGCGAATCAAAGAGAGAGAGGAATCATCAAGAGAGGCGAATCATCAAGAGAGTGAATCATCAAGAGGGGGCAATCATCAAGAGAAGGAATCATCAAGAGAGAGGCGAATCATCAAGAGAGGGAATCATCAAAGAGGGCGAATCATCAAGAGAGAGGGAATCATCAAGAGAGGACGAATCATCAAGAGAGGTGAATCATCAAGAAAGAGGCAAAATCATCAAGAGAGGGGAATCATCAAGAGAGGCGAATCATCAAGAGAGAGGCGAATCATCAAGAGAGAGGGAATCATCAAGAGAGAGCGAATCATCAAGAGAGAAGGAATCATCAAGAGAAAACGAATCATCAAGGGGAGGTGAATCATCAAAAAGGGCGAATCATCAAGAGAGTGGCGAATCATCAAGAGAGCGAATCAAGAGAGGTGAATCATCAAGAGAGGCGAATCATCAAGAGAGAGGAATCATCAAAGAGTGGCGAATCATCAAGAGAGAGTGAATCATCAAGAGAGGCGAATCATCAAGAGGGCGAATCATCAAGAGAGGGCGAATCATCAAGAGATGGCGAACATCAAGAAAAGGCGAATCATCAAGAGAGAGGAATCATAAAGGGAAGAAGACGAATCATCAAGAGAGGGAATCATCAAGAGAGTGGCGAATCATCAAGAGAGGGAAATCATCAAGAGAGAGAATCATCAAGAAGGGCGAATCATCAAGGAGAGGGAACCCTCAAAGAGGGCGAATCATCAAAGAGAAGTAATCATCAAAGAGAGGGAATCATCAAGAGAGAGGTGAATCATCAAGAGAGGCGAATCATCAAGAGAGGGCGAATCATCAAGAGAGGCGAATCAAGAGAAAGTGAATCATCAAGAGAGGGCGAATCATCAAGAGAGGGTGAATCCAAATCAAAAGAAAAAAAGAGACGAATCATCAAGAGGAGGTGAATCATCAAGGGGTGGCGAATCATCAAGAGAGAGTGAATCATCAAGAGGTGGCGAATCATCAAGAGAGAGTGAATCATCAAGAGAGGGGCGAATCATCAAGAGAGAGGTGAATCATCAGAGAGTGGCGAATCATCAAGAGAGAGGCGAATCATCAAGAGAGGGTGAATCATCAAGAGAGAGGCGAATCATCAAGAGAGAGTGAATCATCAAGAGAGAGGCGAATCATCAAGGAGAGGTAAAATCATCAAGAGAGTGGCGAATCATCAAGAGAGAGGCGAGTCATAAAAGGAGAGTGGGGGAATCATTAAGAGAGAGGGGGGGTTTTTTGGGGAGAGGGGGGAAACATCAAGAGAGAGGGGAGTCAAAAGAGAGAAGGGGAGACATCAAGAGAAGGCAAGAGGGGGAGACAGTGCGGGAGGTCGTGGGGGGTCTGGGGGAGTCGGGGGAAGGATTCGGGGAAAAAAACCACAGCTGGTGACATCGGGAGGGAAGAAATTCGTTAAAGATAAAAACATTAGAGGGCCATAATAGACAAAAAAAAAATAGAAATAAATTAGTGACAACAGTACATTTTTAGCACACCCCGGTGACATCATTTATCGTTACCCCCACTGGGACAACAGTAGTAAAAGAGTCACACACTGATGATAACAGTATTACAGTCACACCGATGATAAAGCAGTAGAGTCACAAATTGATAACGGGCGGGTAGAGTCAAAATTGATTTCTTATGTGCTTTGTTAAGCCTTTTTTCTGTCTTATGTGCTTTGTTAGCCCTCTTTTCTTATGTGCCTTTTTTAACCTCTGTCTTATGTGCTATGTTAGCCCTCTGTCTTATGTGCTTTGTTCCTCTGTCTTATTTTGCTTTGTTAGCCTCTGTCTTATGTGCTTTGTTAGCCTCTGTCTTATGTGCTTTGTTAAACCTCTGTCTTATGTGCTTGTTAGCCCTGTCTTTTTGCTTTGTTAGCCTCTGTCTTATGTGCTTTGTTAGCCTTGTCTTATGTGCTTTGGGTTTGCCTCTGTCTTTTGTGCTTTGTTTGCCTCGTCTTATTTCTATGTTAGCCTCTGTCTTATGTGCTTTGTTAACCTCTGTCTTATGTGCTTTGTTAACCCTCTGTCTTATGTGCTTTGTTAACCTCTGTCTTATGTGCTTTGACCCCCTGTCTTATTTTGCTTTGTTAACCCTGCCCTTTGTGTTTGTTCCCTGTCTTATGTGCTTTGTTAACCTCTGTCTTATGTGCTTTGTTAACCTCTGTCTTATGTGCTTTGTTAGCCCCTTTTGTCTTATGTGCTTTGTTAGCCTCTGTCTTTTGTGCTATGTTAGCCTTTTGTCTTATGTGCTTTGTTGGGCCCCTGTCTTTTGTGTTTTTAGTTTTTTTTGCTTTTTGCCTCTGTTTATTTCCGGGCCCGGTTTATTGGGGGTTTTTTCGAGCCCTTTTGGTTTTTAAAACCTCGTCTTAAGGCTTTGGCCCCGTCTTTTCTTTAAAACCTTTTGGTTTTTCTTTTAAAACCCCTGGCTTTTCAAAAGACCCCTGGCTTTTTCTTCAAAAACCCCCTTTTTGGTTGTTAGCCCTTCTGTCTTAAGGCCCCTTTTTTTGTTTCAAAATCCCTTTTGGTTTTTTACCTCTTTTTTGGCTTTTTAAAACCCCTGGCTTTTTCTTTTAAAACCCTTTTTGGGTTTTTTCCTTTTGTCTTATTGGGTTTTTAAAACCCCTTTTGGGTTTTTAAAACCCCTTTTTGGGTATTTAAAACCCTGGCTTTTCAAGACCCCCTTTTCTTTTTTTTTACCCCTTTGGGCTTTTTTAAAACCCTGGCTTTTTCTTTTAAAACCCTTCTGTCTTAAGGCCCCCGGCCCCGTCTTAAGCCTTTTTTGGCCCCGTCTTACTTTTCCTCTGTCTTTTTGGCCCTTTTGGCCCGTCTTAAGTGGGTTTTTAAAACCCTGGCTTTTTTCTAAGACCCCTGGCTTTTTCTTTTAAAACTCTTTTCTTTTTCTTTTAAAAACCCGGCTTTTTCTTTTAAAACCCCTGGCTTTTTCTTTTAACCCCTGTCTTAAGTCTTTTTTTTGGCCCCGTCTTTGGCACCCCTGGCTTTTTCTTCCAACCCTGGCTTTTTTCAAGACCCTTCTGTCTTAAGGCTTTTGGCCCCGTCTTTTCTTTGAAACCCCCGATGTCTTTGTTCCCCCTTTTCTTTTTCTTTGGAAAACCCCCTGTCTTAAGGCCCTTTTGTTTAAACCCCTGGCTTTTTCTTTTAAACCCCTGGCTTTTTCTTTTAAAACCCTTTTCTTTTTCTTTTAAACCCTGGCTTTTTCTTTGTTCCCTGGCTTTTTCTTTGACCCCCTTTTCTTTTCATGACCCCCTTTTCTTTTTCTTTTTGGGGGCCCCGGCCGTCTTTTAAAACCCTTTCCTTTTTCTTTGAAAACCCCTTTGGGCTTTTTAAAACCCCTGGCTTTTTCTTTGAAATCTGCAGGCCCTTTTTTACCCGCCGGTTTTTTAGTTTCTTTTGTGGTTTGGTTGCCCCTGTTTAGTTGCTTTTTTGGGGCCCCTTTTTATTGGGGAAACCTTGGGCATGGATTTTTCCCACGGGGGGTTGACCTTTTTCTTAGGTATTTTAAATTGTTTTTGCTTTGTTGCCCCGTTTTTTCTGTGTTAATCCTTAAAAACCTTAACCCCTTCAAGGGGCTATTTCCTTTTTTATTGCGTTAACCTTTTTTTATGCTTTTTGCCTCTTCTTAAATTTTTTTAAATTTTTATTTGTATTTAAATTGTTTTTTCCAAATTTAAGGGCCCCTTTTCCTTTTTTAGCCCTTGTTTAGGCTTTGTTAATTTTCTTTTTTCTTTTACCCCTTTTTAAGTGTTTTTTTGTTTTTCAAAGGCTTTTTCCCCTGCAGGCTTTTTTATTTTTTTAGGTTTTTCATTTTTCCCTTAAAATTTTTTGTTTTTTTAAGGAGTTTTTTTTTTAAAAGGGTTAGAGCCCGCAAGTTTTTTTTAGCCCTGTTTAATTCTTTTTTGGGGTCGTTTTTTGAAGAGCCTTTGCTTAAAGTGGGTTTTTAGTCCTTTTTAAAAACCAAAAATTGGGGAAGTCAAAAAGGAGTTTGCCCCGCTTAAATTTTTTTGTTAGCCCCTTTCTTTTTGGCTTTTTAGCCCCTTTTTGGGAGTTTTTAGGTTTTTTTTGTTTTCCTTTTGGGTTAGTTGCACCAGGTAAAAACAATCCCCGGGCTATTTCCTTTTTTGTGCTATTTTTTTTGGGGTTTTTTTTTTTGCCCCGCATGGGTTCCTTGGTTTATGGCCTTTTTTCTTTTTATGTTTGGTTCCCGTTTTGTGGATTTAGTCGCAAGTGCTTTTTACCCTGTTTTTGGCCGGAAACCCGCAGGGGGGGGAGGGCATGGCGACCTCTGGCCTTTGGGGGCTTTAAAATTTTAATATGGCCAAATTTTAATTAACTTGTAGCAGTGTACTAGTGTATCATTTTTTTTTGTGATGTGGTGAATGGGGGTTTTGATGTATGTATTTTGTATATGTTTATTTTTCTAAAGGATCGTTTCACTGACCTTCCAAGATAAAGTTCAATGTTTACTAATGTTACTGATAAAGTGATTAGCACTTGTGTTAAGTTACAAGTGTGACATTTGGGTGGTTTTTTTTATATAATTTTGTTTTACCACCTACCCCCTTTATAACGTCGTAACAATCCCTAGAGGAAGTCAGAGGATGTAACACCTGCAGCAGTAACACAGAATAAAAACTGCAGCAGTAACACACTGACAAAACCTGCAGCAGTAAACTTTGATAACACCTGCAGCAGTAACCCCTGATAACCCCCGCAGCAGTAACACACTGATAACACCTGCAGCAGTAACACACTGATAACACCTGCAGCAGAAACCCCCGATGACATCTGCTACAGCAACAGATGACGTTAGCAAAAGCGACTCATTAATGGTAATTCAAGAGTTATGCATTGATGGTGATTTTGGCAAAACATGTTGAGGTCAGGAAAAAAAACACTTTGATTATAACTACAATACCTACGGATTCATGACGATTGCAAAACAAACAACACTTTTTTTTTGAAAAGTGCAGCAGCAACACATGATAAGAAGTGAAAGATAAACACACTGATGATGTTTTTGGGATCAATATTTTTAAACAACAGCACGAGAAACTATTGTAAACATTGTCTTGCAACTACAACAGGTATCCCGATTGCACAATCCTAGTCCTCTTCCCTTTCCATATTTTCTTTGCCTATCTTTTTTTCCCCCGCCTATGTACGTCCTGTCATTAGAGTGTTTCCTCTGTGTTTGTCCTCCCCCCGTGGATCATCAGCTCTCCCCACTGCTCCTTTTATTTTTTTTTTCTTGTCATTAGACGACGACGACGGCGGCGACGGCGGCGGCGGCGGGGGGGGTAGAAACATTGGACGTATTTCCTTACACCGGTTGTCTATGTCCTCCATCAGTAAAATGAGTACCTGGGTGTTAGTCGATTGGTGTGGGTCGCACCCCGGGGGGCAAAACTGACCTAATTGGCCCGAAATGCTCTGCATAACAAGCGGCGTTCTATCTAGTAGTGTCATTGATGTCAGTTGGGCCTGTATACCTTGTACATGTACTTGTAGAAAATAAAGATATTATTCCCTACTTTCTACTACTACTACCACCACCCCCTGCTTTTTACCATTACACTACTACCTCCTCTCCCAACCCCGAAACCTCTTGTATATATACTGGCTTCATTCCATTTTTCGTTCCTGTAACCTTGTTAATGGTCCAAGTCGCACCAAAACGTCGTCATAAATTTCGTTCTCTATGTGTGGGTTATTTATGTAATGTTGTGTACCTGGTGCACAGACTGGACCAGCCCAGAGGACACTGTGAGTCTGTAATGCAGTTAAATTTAAGCACAGAAGATTTTAAGTGAATCAGAAGAGGCATTCATAAGTCATTATATGGAAACTAATATCCCAGTTTCTTCAATAAATATGGGAAATTAGGACATACACCTCAAATCATTTTCTAACCTTCCATTAAGAAACCCCCAGTTTTGAAGCTAAACTGAAGAGGTTTTTTTGTTATCTTAGAGGACAACTATAAAATATACCAGCACATTAATCTTGAAGTGGCTCAGAAGTTACTTTATCGTTATCATCAGGGAGGGTTGAAGCTTGTAGAATAACACACTCAGTGATGACATTGTAGAACAGCTTCAGCTCCAAGACCTCCCAATCCTCAAAGTAGACACTTATGTCCCCCCTTTGGGGGCAGGCGGAGACGATACCTTGCAATGTAGCTCACTGAACTTTTGTCTGCCGTGAGCTTGCGTCCTCAGTTTATATTGTGGGACACCGTTTACAAGTTTCGAAAGGTGATCCCTACACCGCAACAGTGTAGAAATTGCTGACTTTTTGGGCATCCGGGGGGAAAAAATTTCAGATCCATGGCCGAATGCCCAGTTTTGGGGGGCCCACGACCATTCCAATATGTCTTGTAGTCTACCTCCCCCTTGCCTTAATTGCCCTGACGCCACCCCTCTTACCCTTTTGTCATTGCCAAGTTTACTTAAATGAGCGTGAAATCCGTTGTCTCAAAAAAGGCAGAAGACTTTCCTTATGTTATGGCAGTCTCTCATCTACGCCTCCAGGGAAGACTTCCCCCTATTTCCTTATTCTCGAGTTACTTAAAAGACCCCCCCCCCCTGGGGTCCCAACTTCTGCAGCCTCCTCTTGGGCCCCCCTTTCCCCAGTCACCCCTGTCTCTAATTCTTTTTTGTTTTGGACTCAGAGGTCTCACCCAACACATCATTCTGTTCTCACTTATTCATGTTCTCATTCACAAGTTTCTGTGTCACAAGACCTCACAACAGCTTCTCCCCCTCGCCTTTTTACTCTCTGAAGTCCAAAAAACTCCATTGTTAAAATCTCCTTTAAACCCCCCCTTCCCTTCTTCTACCTGCATATTTTTTCCTTTTCAGTTTCTGTACCTGGTTCTTCACCTCTAACTGGCTCTTTTAGGAAGAGTTTCCCTTCTCTTACAATAACTTCCCCCCCTGCCCCTCCCAGGTCGCTTCCTCCTCCCCCCCCCCAAGCTTCTTCTCCATTTTCCCCCTCCCCCTTTTTGTCCACCCCTTCTTTGGTAAATTCCATTGTCACCCGATTTTTACTCACCCTCCCCCTTTCCCCCCTCCAATATCGTCCCACACAAACGTCCATGTCCCTGAAAACTTGAAGCATCTCCGAATATATTGAGGAAACTAGACCATTGATGGACACTATCCACCTCCTGTTCCTCCTCTTCACTCTTTTTCCCCTCTGAAATCCTTTTTTCGCAGCGAAAAGCTTGTAAGTTTTCTGCTCCCCCCACATGTGGACTTTTCTAGCCCTTCAAGTCCTAGATATCTCTACCTTCAGATTTTTTTTATCTTTCTTGCAAATTATAACTTATTTACAGTGGAATATCTGGGGCCTCAGAGGAATTGGGTGAGCTTCAATTTTGCCCCCCAGTTCTCCCCTGTTTGTGTTTGTTTACAAGAACCCAAATTACGCTCCACGTTATCCATCCCATCTCAGGCTATTTTTTATTGCAATCATCAGATTTTTTTCCGATGGAACCTTTAATGAAAGTCCTTATACAAACTGGTATTCCATAACATCAGTTTCTTTGTTCCCCCCTGTAAATTACACTAGCCCAATCCACTTGAATTGGATACAATCTGTTTTTGTTTTTCCCTTTCCCCGGGCATTATCTATCCCAGATGTTGCATTTTCCCCCCCAGAGAAATTTGGGGGTCAACTCCCAGAGAGAATTTAGGTAAACCCAGAGAAATTTGGGTCAAAAAAACGACCCCAAATGGATTAACAGGAGGTAAAACATCTATTGGGGGGAAAAGAGGAATTTTGGGCCCATCAAAAGGGGAATGTTAACCTTATTGACCAAATGTTCAGTTGAAAAGAAAAAAAGGGATTAGAAAGGCTAAACGTGACTATGAGATTAAGGTTGCTAATGAATCAAAGACTAACCCAAAAAGGGGTTTTTTTCAAGTGTACAGGACGAAGGTGAGGGAAAAGGTAGGACCCTGAAAATTGGGAATGGACAGCTGACGGATAACAAAACTAAATGTTTTTTTATTTAATGACTATTTTTGTCAGTCTTTAAAAGAAGACGTAAATGAGATTCCAGAAATTAACAATTTTTCCCTTTTTCCTTAAAAAATTTTCAAAATAATATTACTGTCACGAGGGATATGGTTATCAAAATAGATAAACAAAGCAAAAAAAGGGCCCCGGAACCCACGGTTTTTTTCCAGGGTACTTAAAGAATGCAAGATGGAACTTAGTCAGCCATTAACGAATGTGTTTAACACGTCCATCCTAACTGGTGTTGTGCCAGAGATGGGAAGATAGCTAATGTAGTTCCTATAAAAAAACCGGGGGATAAGTCCAGTCCATAAAATTTCGTCCAATAAGCCTCAGTCTATAGGCAAATTTTTAAAATAAATTTTTACGATTTTTACCGGGCCCCCTTTTTGAAAAAAAAATTTTTGATTAATGAATCTCAGCATGGGTTTACGGGGGTCGTTCCTGCCTGACAAATTTACTGACGTTTTTCAATAAAACATTTGAGGCAGTAGGGGGGATAAAGAATATGATAATTTTTTTTTGGGGATTTCAGTAAGGCCTTCGATAGAGTCCTAAAAAACTCTTAAGAAAGGTGGCAGCTCATGGTATAGGGGGAAAAAATTCTAGCATGGATAGAGGCATGGCTTACCAATAGAAAGCAGAGATTTTCCCCTTAAGGGGGGAAAACTGAATGGGGATTTGTCCCCGGGGTTTTTCCCCCCAAAAGGGGCCATTTTTTGGGGCCCCTTGTTGTTCATAATTTACAAAAAAGACCGAGAAGGAATTGAAGGACATGGAAAATTTTGATGAAAAAAAATAGGCCGTATAATTCATTCAAAGAGGATCCCAAAAAAGAACTCCAGGAGGATTTGGAAAAATTTTAATGTCTTGGTCTGAAAAGTGGCAGATGAAGTTCAATGTAAAAATGTAAGGTGCTTTTTTTTGGGGAATGAAAAAATCCCTGAATTTATAAACTAGGGGGAAGGATTGGATCATACAGAAGGGAAAAAAAACTTGGGGGTCATGGTAAAGAAATCTAAAGCCAAGACAACAGTGCCTTTAAATGTGACAATAAGGCTAAAGATTACTAGGATTTATTTCAAGAAGATAAGCAAAAAGAAGTCCAAAAAAAATTTTTTTGCTCTATACATCACTAGTGAGACCTCATTTGATTATGCAGCCTGTTTTTTTTCCCCCCTACAGGATGGGGTATAGATTCAGGGGAAAAATACAAAGAAGAATGACTAAAAAGATTTACAGTATAAGAAATCTCCCGTATGAAGATAGACTTAGAGCATTGAATCTCCCCCTCTGGAGACGTAGAATGAGGGGAGATATCATGAGGTGCAAGTGGGTGATGGGCATAAACAAAGGGGATATTAATAAAAAAAGAGGGTATCGAACCAAGTAAGAACCAGAAATAACGGATTTAAATTGGGGAAAAAATTTTTTTTTTAGAAAGGACATAGGCAAGTACTGGTTTTCGAACAGAGTTGTAGATGGTGGAACAATCTTTTCCCCCTAGGGGGATAGAGGCCCGGGGGTTTTGGGGGGGTTTAAAAGAGATTGGACAAATATAGGGGGGGGGGGGTTTTTATTAGTGTCGGAGTACAGGAGTAAATTCTTAGGTAGTGGTGGTTTTGATAAGGACCCGCCCCTTTTTTGGGGGCCCCCAGGCCTTTTGCAGTGTTCCTCCATTCAAATTTTTCTTTTGTTCTTATGTTTTATTTCTTGTTTTTCCTTTCCGCCACCAATTCTGTTACTTGGCGATTTTAATGCTCACTATTTTTTCTGGGGGGGCTCTGACATTCAGTTGGGGGCTTTTCTTGCTTCTTTTCCCCCCCATGTTTTAAAAAAGGGTACTCCTACCCATTTTTATCCTCGTATCATTCTCCTTGCATCAATTTTCTCGGTCTTCTTTTCAGCTGTACTAAACTTTACCTTCGTCCTCCTGGGCGTGCATGACAGCGATCATTTTCCAATCATCCTTACTTTCCTTTTATTCACCACCCCCCGTAGCTCAAACCCGGCAATTTTACGGAAAGGGGAAAAAAGGGGGTTTACCGCGTCAAACTGCTTTTAGTGAGGATTTTTTTCGTCCTCCATTGATAAGCTGTTACACCTCTTCTCGACCTCAATTTTTAAATGCAGCTTCAATTCTATACCCCAATCCCGGGGGGGGAGTCCAGAAGGGGACCTTGGTTTCCCTGCTTGTGCTCGGGCAGTGGGAGGAAATGCGCTGCGTGGGGGAGGTACCGGTACAATAGAATCACAGAGGACTCCTTGATTTTTTTTAGAAGAGAGAAGTCGCCCGCCGCGCCGTGGCTTTAAAAGCACTTGGGGGGGGTTATGTTTTACCTTCACTTCGGCTTCCCCATGAATGCAGTCTGAAAAAGTATGCAAAAGAGGGGGAAAACCCCCGACCCGGCTCCTGTTCTTCGGGTTGCCGGTGTCGCTATAGCAAACCCTCTTGACGTTACCACTGAAATTATTAATCATCTTATCCGTATCTCTCTAATGCTCCATCTATGCCCCCCCCGATTCTTTCCTCCAAGTCTACCAGAGAGTTAGAGCCCTTGGGGCTTTTCTTCTATCCGAGAAAATTCTTATAATGTGCCTTTTACACTTCTGGAACTGAAGGAACACTCTGCTTTTCCGATCATCGACAGCTCCTGACGGCATTCATATACGGCTTTGCATTTACATCAGTCAGCTCTTTTCTGTCCTCTTACGACTTTTAATCTTATTTGATCACATGGAGTTCTTCCCCAGCTGTGGAAATCGGCCATTGTTTTCCCTTTCGGCAAACAGGGTACTACGAGACATGCTGCCCCCCACTACCGTCCCATTGCTCTTAGCAGTGCAGTTTGCAAGGTGATGGAACGTCTGGTAAAAGACGTTTATGTGGTTTTTTGAGACATACAATAGTCCCTCCCACTAGTCAATATGACTTTCGTAAGGGCCGTTCTACCATTGACCCTTACTACGTTTGGATAGTTTGTTTAATAAATTTTACTAATAACCCCCGGTTATCGCCATCTTTTTGACCTTGAGAAGGCTTGTGACACACTCCTTAGGCCTGAGGCAATCTATCATTTTTCCTTCAGAACTTCTTAACTTAGAGCCTTTTCCCAGTGAGGGTGTCCCCGGGGGTGTGTTCGGGAGCACAACACTTTTTTTTCCCTTTCTTTAAATGATCTGGCATAAATTTTTTTCCATCGTATATTTGGTCATCATTTTATGTTGATGACTTTGCTATAGCTTGTGCAGACAATCAACATTTTTTCCACTTGGGTCACCACCATGGGTCACCACCAACTTTTTCAAGTACTAAAACTCACCAAAATTACTTTCACTCGACGTTCTGTCGTCTCTGTTCACCCATTGTACCTATATGGCTCTTGTATCCCAGAATATGGTTCAGGTTTCTCGGCCTTCTGTTTGACCGTCGGTTATCCGGGAAAACCCTCACATTACCTCTCTGAAGGCGACCGTAGCGGGGTTGAACCCCCTTTAAACCCTCTCTCTCCTTTCCCTGGAGGCTGATCGTGGCACTCTCCTTCGACTACATTCAGTCCTAATTTTATCGAAACTGATTATGGCGACCAGATATATTCAGCGGCCTCTCCTGCAACTCTCTCTAGCCTTGATCCCATCCATCACCAGGGATTACGTTTATGCCTTGGTGCTTTTCGCTATTCCCCGGTTAAGAACCTCTATGCAGATGTGAATATTCCATCCTTATCTGATCCCCTGATGCTCACTGCCATCGCTCTCATGACCTCCGTAATCTTCCATATATGGAATAGTCACTGATGTTAGTAGACGTTCTTTATTTGTTCGTCGCCCCTGTTTACTCCGTCCCTTTTCTCTTCGCCTACATTCGCTCTTTTTCTTCTTCTTCAGTTACCCCCTTTCTATGTTCATGTAGCATCTCACTTTTTCTACCCCCTTTGGGGAAATTCCGACGGTTCGTGTCTACCATGCCCGAAAGCCCAACTGCCTACGTTGGCTTCTCGCTCTCTTTTTCTTAACCACTTCCCATCTTATTCTCATGCCATCACAGTGTACACCGATTGTTCTAAGTCTTCTGACGGCGTCGGATTCGTAGCAGTTTTCCCGGGGGAGCGTCGTGCGAGGGCATTTATTATCCTCCGCTAGCATTTTCACGGCTGAATTGTATGCCATTCTCGTTAAACCGTATTACATCTATGCCTGTGTCACCATTTGTGGTAGTTTCAAACCCCTTTAAAGCCCTTTTCAGGCTATAAGGAAATTTGATTCACCTCACCCCTGGGTCTTTGTATCCAACTTGGTTACCCGATTCTAGCAAGCATAAAGATATTGTTTTTTGTCGGGTCCCTTTCATGTTGACGTACAGAGCAATGGGAAAAGGCAGACACTGCTGCGTGGTCGGGGACATGACCTCCCAGTTTCATATAGGGGGGTTTCATTACAGACTATTTTGCTGTAATTTCTACCCACCTTCGCACCCCTTTTGGGAACAACGTTGGTTTGATCTGCACATAACAAAAATTCATTCTTTTTAAACCAAGTACAGGTTTCTGGCCTTCTTTTTGTCATCAATGTCGAGGTTGGCAGACTACACTCTCCCGTCTACGCATCGGCCACACTGTCTTACTCACGGGTATCTCATGGGGAGGCTCCCGCCCCTCTCTGTGAGCATTGTCAGGTTCCAGTGTCTGTTAGCCATATTTTTTTGGACTGTCCACTCTATCAACGAGCACTCAGAATTTTTTTCCAACGTCATCACCGCTCTACTGCCCTTACTTTACCTTCCCTTCTTGCAGATGGACCCTCCTTTAACCCAGACTCTCTCACTGACATTTTTACAGCAACTGATTTACTGCACAAACTCTGATGATGATGACTCTAGCATTTCCCACAGCCCTTTCTACCTCCCCCTTTTTTACCCAATACCCTTGCGCCCTTCCCTGCCATGCTGCGCTCTATGACCCTTGTAGGTTTACCCTTTTTTTTATAAAAAAATTCAATAATATGTCACATTAGTTGAGCATGTTTTATTTTCGCCAAAAAAGGGGGAATTGTGGCATACACCTTATTACCACTGTCAGCCAAGAAGATTCCAACCAGACAGCCACAAAATCCAGGATTCTTGATTCCTGTTAAGTTTTTTGGTTCGATTTATGGGGGTTTGTCACCAGCAGTTGTGATTTATGATTTGTGTCGCCTTGCAGCTGGGGGTTTTATAAGTTTTTCGTCTTGCAGCTGTGATTTATGAGTTGTGTCGCCTTACAGCTGTTAATTATGAGTTATGTCGCCTTGCAGCTTTGTTTTTGGTTTGTCGCCTTGCAGCTGTGATTTAGGAGTTATGTCTTTTTTGGGGGCCCGGAGTTATGAGTCATGTCCCCTTTTGCAGCTGTGATTTATGAGTTATGTCGTCTTGTAGCTGTGATTTATGATTATGGCTCCTTGCAGCTGGGGATTTGGGAATTAGTGACTATTTGGGAAACCTAAAAGACCTAGAAAAAAATTTGGGGTTAACTTGGGCGGGGGCGTTGACCCCGGATCTCTCCCAGGAAAACTCCAGGTGGGAGAAAATTCCCCAAAAAGGGGGGTCCCCCCCCCTTTTTTTCCCCCCTTGAAAGGGAAAAACCCTTTCCGGCCCTTAAAAAGGGGCCAGACGGCGTGCCTAGCTTCCTGATCAACAACCTTAACTGGAAACAATGTATGGACCCAAAGAGCCAGAAGTCAAAGTAGTCATTGACCGGGGTTGCAACGAATGTATATGAGTGAAACATTTGATATAAATGTGACTTTGACCTTAGAGGAAAGAAATATAGAAAACCGTTGTATTAGTTTTACACTTGAACATTACAATCATGTCTCCAGTGATCGAAGTATTTACAGAACACAAGCATTTGAATTGAACTTGTTGGTGTTTTGCAAGTATTGAAATATAGCTGAGGTCAGCGATGCCAAGTCCGGCTGAGGTCGGCTGCGCACAAGGGGTTAGATTGAACTTGGACATGAGGACGGGAGCTGCAGTGCGAGAATTTGACCTGACAAAGGAACATTAGTCGATGAGTCCGTTCTCATTTAATCTCCACTAACGTCGGAAATCGGATAAGAACTCTTTTTCCCCAGCCGTTTAGTGAATAAAATCGCGGTATATTCAGAAGTGTGCGCAGTTTTTACTACTGCAAAAGACTGAAATTTAAGAATGTAAAGGGACAATGATTTTGGGACCCCGTCTAACAAGTCAGTGACTCTTCAGCAGCGTTCTTCAAACAAGACAGCGATATCGGGGTGTGAATTAAGGGTCCATTAAAAAATACCCAGGTAAGTCTGCTTAAACCTAGATGCCACCTGTTGCGGTTGGGGAAAGCATAATTTGTTTTAGGCAGATTTATCATTTCCCCCGGTGACTCGTGGGACCCCCCCAAAAAAACCTTTGAGTAAACTCCCTTCAGTCCATCAAATGACTGAGTATATAATATGCCCTTTGGGGCAAAAAACATAAGTCTCATGTGTGATCTTGTCTTACCATACAGCCCTGTGAGGAATGTGAATGTCTGCATCAACGATCGATTACTGGGATGGCGGGGAAATCGTGGGTGCATCTAAAATTAAGTATAGCAACATTTACAGTACACTTTATCGTAGGGGACATTCCTCCACACCGGTAATTCGGCCGAAAAAAAACTCATTTGTGGGCCTATTACTGGGCCCGTTTCAATAATCAAATATACCGAAAAACTAGTCTATTTCACCAGTTTGACTTGATTGCTACAAAAACTTTTAGCAAGAAACGGTAATTTTAATCCAAAAACCCCTTTAGCTTATTTTATATTAAATTCAACAATTTAATTTTTTCAGATCAGAAATCGCAAAAAAATTTTGGTATTTCATTTACTAAAATAATCTTGCCTCCATTATTAACGTCCCAAGACTTTTGCTATGCTAAAGTTTTTTTCCAGTGTGAATACATCGTTTGAAGTAAACAGTTCCTTTTAGCCTGGAATCGATATGTTCAGCCCCTGACTTTGTAGAAAGCAGCATATGGCCCGGGGAAGTGACTTATACGTGTCAGGGAGTGGAACAAAGGGGGGGGTCCCGTGGTACATCCACTAGTGTAAATAGGGCTTTGTGCAAAAGGGTTTGGGCAAGTGTTGGGAAAAATTCCTTGATGAGAACCCATGATGTTGCAGTGTCTGAGAAATGTGATAAATGGTTTAAAAAACCCACAAATTGAAGATTGAGACATATGGGAATCTTTATTAAGGGGAAAAAATTTCGCCCACAGTGGGGGCTTCCCGTCTAATACAAAGCCGAGAAGGGTAAAGAGAGGAGGAGTTTGAGGTCTCAATCTTTTAAATTGTCGGTTTTGGGAAAAACCCTTTATCACATTTCTCAGACACTGCAACATCATGGGTTCTCGATACAAGGAATTCTTCAACACTTGTCCAAATTTAAAGAAGACCTACTTACACTAGTGGATTTCCACTGTGACCCCGCCTCCTCCGCTTCCCCCACCTGACTACAGTACATAAGTCACTTCTCCGGCCATATGCTGTATTTTCTACAAGAGTGATGGACTGAACACATCAATTCCAGGTTTAGGGACTGCTCTCTTTACCCCCTCTGCTTTGTTTTGGGGCTGATGAAGCCACTTGTGGTGAAACGTTTTCTTAATAAAGATTCCCCCATGTTGCACAAGTGTCTCAATCTTCAACTCGTCGGTTTTAAAAAATATTTATCCTCATATAGGTGACTTGATGTGACCAGGGGCCCCCAGTAGCCACAGTCTGATATCTGTCAACTATTATCATTTTACACGCAGAATAAGTGAACTTTTAAGTCGTTGATGGATGGAGAAAAAACAGAGAGACAGACAAAAGAGAGAGAGAGAGAGAGAGAGAGAGAGAGAGAGAGAGGTATCTAGGGAGGGAGGAAGGGATGTAGGTAGGTTGGGGTAGGTATAAGAAAAATTAAACAACTTAATTTTTGAGATGATAATGTCATTACTTGTTGTCAAGGGCACTTGTCGATAGGGGTGTGTGTGTGTCTGTGTGTTAGTTAATTTTGCCTTTGGACATGTCGATTAGACACTAGGCCTGTTGTATGTATTTTGTGTGTGTGTGTGTGTGTGTGTGTAAGGGGAAAAACTTGAAATGTTTCCCCCCAGCCCGGGGGAAAAAAACCCGGGGGCCCCCCGTGGGGGAAAGGGGAGCTTTACCACCAGGCCACCGGGGGTGTGTAGGGGGGTGTGTGTGTGTGTGTGTGTGTGTGTGTGTGTGTGTGTGTGTGTGTGTGTGTTTTTTATCACCTAGGGGGGCGGGGGTTGAGTCACAGGTCCTGCCCCACCCCACCCCCCTTCCACTGGCCGTTACTCGGTCCCTCTTCCCACTTCATGAGTTTTATTATACCTCTTCTTAAAGATATGTATGGATCCTGCCTCCACTACATGATTTCCAGACTTTTTCCAATTTCATGACAACTCTGGGACTGAAGAAACTTCCTAACATCCCTGTGATTCATCTGAGTCTTCAACTTCCAACTGCCCCCCCTTGTTGCTGTGTCCCATCTCTGGAACATCCTGTCTCTGTCCACCTTGTCGATACCTCTCCGTTTTTTTATATGTCGTTATCTTTATCCTCCCCCCAATCTCTCGTGTCTTCCACTGTCGTCAGTTCGATTTCCGTTAACCTCTCCTCGTAGGACCCCCCCCTTAGCTCTGGGACTAGTCTTTTTAAAAAACCCCTTTTGCACTTTCTTTACTTTCCTTTCATGCTTGGCTTTGGGGGGTTCAAAACTGGCGCTGCATACTCTAATATGGGCCTAACGTACACAGTGTACAGGGTCCTGAATGACCCCCTTTTTAAATGTCGGAATGCTGTTCTTAGGTTCGCCAGGCACCCGTATGCTGCAGCAGTTATTTGGTTGATGTGCGCCTTTGGAGATGTGCCTGGTGTTATACGCACTTCAAGATTTTTTTCCCTTTGAGTGAGGTTTGTAGTCTCTGGCCCCCCCAGACTGTACTCCGTCTGTGGTCATCTTTGCCTTCCCCAATCTTCATGACTTTGCACTTGGTGATTTTGAACTCCAGTTGCCAGTTGCGGGACCAGGCTTGCAGCCTGTCCAGATCTCTTTGTAGTTCTCCCCGGGGCCTCTCCATTGAATTATTCTCATCAACTTCACATCATCTGCAAACAGAGACACTTTGGAGTCTATTCATTCCGTCATGTCGTTCACAAATACCAGAAACAGCACCAGTCCTAGGACTGACCCCCGTGGACCCCGCTCGTCATAGGCGCCCACTCTGACACCTCGCCATGTATAATGACTTGATGTTGTCTTCCTGACAGGTATTCTCTGATCCATTGTAGTGCCTTCCCCCGTTATCCCTGCCCGGTCCTCCAGCTTCTGACTAATCTCTTTGTGAAGCTCTGTCAAACGCCTTCTTACAGTCCAAGAAAATGCAATCTGAAAAACCCCCCCTCTCTCTTGTCTTACTTACATCACCCTGTCATAGAACTCCAGTAGGTTTGTGATGCAGGATTTCCCCCCCTAAAACCGTGCTGGCCGTCGTTGATAACCTCATTTCTTTCTAGGTGCTCCACCACTCTTTTCCTGATAATCTTCTCCATGACCCATACTATACATGTCAGTGACACTGGTCTGTAGTTTAATGCTTCATGTCTGTCCCCCTTTTTTTTTAAAAATTTGGACTACATTTGCTGTCTTCCCTACTTCATGTAGTCTCCTGTTTCGATAGATGTGTTGAAGATTGTGTTAGGGGTACAATAGCGCCTCTGCTCCCTCTCTTAGGACCCATGGAGAGATGTTATCCGGCTCCATCGCCTTTAGGTTTTAGTTTACTTAGCAGCCTCTTCACTTCTTCCTCGCTGTATGTATTGTGTCCAACACTTTATGGGGACCCCACCTCTCTGCCTTTCTGGGGGCTCTTTTCTTCCTTTTTGAACACTTCTTTGGGAAACTCATGTTGAGCTTCCAACATACTTTTTGGTCATTTCTTGTGACCTTCCCTCCCCCTTTCCCCAGCCCGATTACCTGGTCCTTAATGTTCTTTTCTTTCTGGGTGTGGCTGTACAACAGTTTTGGGTCAGGTTTTGGTTTTTTTTCTGCTTTCATTCTCGTATTTCCTTTTTGGGCCCCCCCTTTTTTACCTGTGCATATTCATTTTGGCTCTGCGACTGCTCTCCATTCTCCGGGTCCTTTTTCCATCTATACTTCTTTCTGTTCTCTATCACACTTGTTTTTTGGGCCCCCTGCACCTTTGGGTGAACCATGGGCTCATCCTGGCTTTTTCGTTGTTCCTGTTACCCTTCGGTACAAACCCTCCTCAGCTTAATAGCATATTGTTGTCAATATTCCATTATATCGTTTTCTGACTTCCCTTTCCAGTCCCTGTCCTCTGAAACCCGTGCAGGAAGTTCGTCATGCCTACGTAGTCCCCTTGTAATTTGGCTTCCTTTGTCCGGCCCTTTCCTTCTTCCCTCTCCACTTGTAACTCTACTATTTGTTCGTCTGCTACCCGTCCCTATCAGCTGTCGCCTATTTAAGGTCAAGCCTCCTTACCTGGTCTTCATAATTCCAGACCTACGGTGCTCTTTACACCAACCCCAAAAGGGCCCAGGGACTGATTACCTCATCTTTTGTATATAGTTCTACTGTCTTCATATTATGTCCTAGAATTTGTATTGATAAAGACACTGGAGGGCGAAACGTTACAATAAAGATACCCAGATGTTGCACATGTGTCTTAATTTCATCTTGTTGGTATTGTATACCATTCTTTTTACTAAAATTTATTACCATGATCTACCTCCTCAAATACCTTCGTGAAAAAGTTATTAAATTTTAGGGGGAAAACCCCCCTTTTTAAAACCGTGCTGAGATTCGTTGATTAATTTATGCTTTTTAAGATGGCTATGAATTGCCTCGGCAATTAGTGATTCCATAAATTTTCCCACTATGGAGGTTAGGATTATTTTTCATAGTTTAAAAAGGGCCTGTCACCTGCTTTGAAAATAGGTATTACATTTGCCATTTTCCACTTATCTGGCACCATGCCAGTTTGCAGTGATATGTTTAAAAGATTAGCCATAGGTTTGCTAAGCTCCTCTTACCCTTTTTGAACCCTTCATACAGTTCATCAGGGCCTGGGGATTTGTTAGGGTTTTTAAATTTTTCTATTTGTCTAAGGACCATGTCACTTGTGACCCTGATCGTAACATCAACATATTGATAACTAACAACATCATCACATTGATAACTACAGCAACATCATCACATTGATAACTACAGCAACATCATCACATTGATAACTACAGCAACATCATCACATTGATAACTACAGCAACATCATCACATTGATAACTACAATAACATCAACATATTGATAACTACAGTAACATCATCACATTGATAATTACAGTAACATCAACATATTGATAACTACAACAACATCATCACATTGATAACTACAGCAACATCATCACATTGATAACTACAGCAACATCATCACATTGATAACTACAATAACATCATCACATTGATAACTACAGAAACATCATCACATTGATAACTACAGTAACATCAACATATTGATAACTACAGTAACATCATCACATTGATAACTACAGCAACATCAACACATTGATAACTATAGTAAAATAATCACATTGATAACTACAGTAACAGTAACACATTGATAACTATAGTAAAATAATCACATTGATAACTACAGTAACAGTAACACATTGATAACTACAGCAAGAGCAACACGTTGATAACTAAAGCAGCAGAAACACATTGATAACTACAGCAGCAGAAACACATTGCTAACTACAGCAGCAGTAACACATTGATAACTACAGCAGCAGAAACACATTGATAACTACAGTAGCAGTAACACATTGATAACTACAGCAGCATAAACACATTGATAACTACAGTAGCAGTAACACATTGATAACTACAGCAAGAGCAACACGTTGATAACTAAAGCAGCAGAAACACATTGATAACTACAGTAACACATTGATAACTACAGTAACACATTGATAACTACAGTAACACATTGATAACTACAGCAAGAGCAACACGTTGATAACTAAAGCAGCAGAAACACATTGATAACTACAGTAGCAGTAACACATTGATAACTACAGTAGCAGTAACACATTGATAACTACAGCAAGAGCAACACGTTGATAACTAAAGCAGAAAAAAATTGATAACTACAGTAGCAGTAACACATTGATAACTACAGTAGCAGTAACACATTGATAACTACAGCAAGAGCAACACGTTGATAACTAAAGGCAGAAACACATTTGATAACTACAGTAACACATTGATAACTACAGTAACACATTGATAACTACAGTAACACATTGATAACTACAGCAAGAGCAAACGTTGATAACTAAAGCAGCAGAAACACATTGATAACTACAGTAGCAGTAACACATTGATAACTACAGTAGCAGTAACACATTGATAACTACAGCAAGAGAACACGTTGATAACTAAAGCAGCAGAAACACATTGATAACTACAGTCCACATTGATAACTACAGTAACACATTGATAACTACAGTAACACATTGATAACTACAGTAAACATTGATAACTACAGCAAGAGCAACACGTTGATAATAAAGCAGCAGAAACACATTGATAATACAGTAGCAGTAACACATTGATAATCGTAGCAGTAACACATTGATAACTACAGCAAGAGCAACACGTTGATAACTAAAGCAGCAAACACATTGATAATAAGTAAAATTGATAACTCATAAACATTGATAACTATAGTAACACATTGATAACTACAGAAACACATTGATAACTACAGTAACACATTGATAACTACAGTAACACATTGATAACTACAGTAACACATTGATAACTACAGTAACACATTGATAACTACAGCAACACATTGATAACTACAGCAACACATTCATAACAACAATAGCACATCGATAAATTCTTCTGCAGCAAAATAACTGAAACGCTGGAGGGACAAAAATGCAACACCCACAACATTGATAACAATCAAAATGCAACTTATTAATAACAAGTACAGCATCAACAGTAGTGGAAGAACTTAGAACTCCACAGCAGAAATAAAACACCTATAAAACCTCATAAAGTTCAACACACTGATGACTTAGAAGCAGCAACACGTTGCTAACACCTGTAGCAGCAAACAATACGTTGCTAACCCCTGAGCAGCAGAAACAAAGTTGCTAACCCCGGGGCAGCAGCAACAATACGTTGCTAACCCCTTAGCAGCAGCAACAATACGTTGCTAACCCCTTTAGCAGCAAAAACACGTTGCTAACACCTGTAGCAGCAGCAACAACACGTTGCTAACACCCGTGGCAGCAGCAATACGTTGCTAACACCTGTAAGCAGCAACAACACGTTGCTAACACCTGTAAGCAGCAACAATACGTTGCTAACACCTGAGCAGCAGAAACAACACGTTGCTAACACCGTAGCAGCTGCAAAATACTTGCTAACCCCTGTAGCAGCAGCAACAACACGTTGCAACACCTGTAGCAGCAGCAACAATACGTTGCTAACCCCTGTAGCAGCAGCAACAATACGTTGCAAACACCCGTAGCAGCAGCAAAAACCGTTGCTAACCCCTTCAGCAGCAACACGTTGCTAAACCCGTGCAGCAGCAAAACACGTTGCTAACACCTGTAGCAGCAGCAACAAACTTGCTAACACCGTAAGCAGAACAATACGTTGCTAACACCTGTAACAGCAACAATACGTTGCTAACACCGTAGCAGAAAAGCCAATAAAAAAATACGTTGCTAACCCCTTAGTAGCAGAAACAATACGTTGCTAACACCTGTAGCAGCAAACAATACGTTGCTAACCCGTGTAGCAGCATCACCAATAATTTGGGAATACCTGCAGCAGCAGCAGAAGCAACAGCAGTAGCAACACATTAATAACACCTGCAACAGCAGCTGATGCAGTACATTGTTAAATTTAGCAAAAAAAAAAGTTGCAGCACATTAATAACATCTGTAAAACGAAAAAACTGCAGCACACAAAAAATCTGCAGCAAAAAAAAAACTCATCAATAACACCTGTAGCAACAAAAAAACTCATCAATAACACCTGCAACAAAAAAAAAAACCCCTCCAAACACCTGCAGCAGTAAAGAAAACTCATCAATAACACCTGTAAAAAAAAACCCATAAAAAAAAAGAAAAAATTTTTTAATAACACCTCAACAGCAGACAAAATAATAACACTTGCAGCCCTAACAAATACATGTTAATGACACCAACTGCACTGGGCCGCTGAAGCCCATTCTTAACACCTACAACAGCAGCAAACCAAACACCTGCAGCAACAGCAGCAGCACAGCAGCAATATTAATGACACCCTCAGCCTCATCAAAACAACTGATTAGTAACAACGAGCAAGAACAGCATAACGAAACCTGCATCAACATCAACAACATTTTAAAAAACACCTGCAGAAACAGCAGCAGCAGCAGCAACATTAATAAATCTCCCGCAAAAAATTAAAAAAACACTCGCTGCAGCAGCAAAATTAAAAACTTCCCCGCAGCAGCAACATTAACAACATTGCTGCAGCAGCAGCAACATTAAAACATCTCTGCAGCAGCAGCAACATTAATAACATTGCTGCAGCAGCAGCAGGGTCACATTAAAAACTGACAGCCTAAAATTACAAAAAAGACTGGAGCACCAGCTACATCCTCCAGTGACAACTGACAGCTTTAATGTCAACTGAGAAACAGCAGCTCCAGGTGACACCCTACAACAGGGGTGCCCCCTGGTCACATGTGAAACCCTGTCAGTGAAATTAGGATTGTCAGATCATCTGACAGCCTGCACCACCTATTGTTAGTTGATGGTGGCAGCTGACAGTCTGCGCACTGGCAGACAATCCACTTCCAGCGGATACCCTTTTAGCACCAGTTGACAGCTTCCCGGGAAAGCCGACAGCCCACACACACGTACACACAAAACTTACATACACAAAAACACCCCCTCCATACACACACACATGTGGTCCTGAGCTTTGAATAAATTGTAGAATTAAAAGTAGGGGTAAAGGGCACGAGAGACGAGAAAGCCAAACTACAACAGAGAGGACAACACAGGCATAGGGAATTCCGCACGAGACACAGGGAAAAGAGAACTGGTGGGTAAACAGTACATGAAATAATGGAATACGAGACCACAAAATTCAAGGAGGCAGAGGAGAGGATCACACCCGGGGAAAAAAAACAATGGGAAGACTGGAATGACCCCCTTGGTTCACCCAGAGGTGTACAAACCCCAAACTAAGTGTGACAGAGAATGGAAAAAGTATAAAAGACAAACGACCCTGGAAAAACAAGTAGATTAGCAGAATAAGGCAGAAACGAATATGTATGGACATGGAGGAGGCCCAGTGGCAATATGAGAATGACATAGCATCGAAAGCCAAATCTGACCAAAGCCGTTACACTGGTCAACAACCAAAATGTTTCCGAGACCAGAGTAGCAATTTCCAACTAATTTTAGGTCACTGATAATGAATATCAATGGTTAAAATTGTTTGTTAGGTCTACTTTTCAATATAGACCTAAGTGTCACAACAGGTTGCAACAGGCTTGTGGCAGTGTGTTTCTTACCACAATCACAGTCTCACTGACCTTCATTATTGTTCCAGCAGTCATACAAGGTGGTTGTGCTCTTCAGTTTATATTTTGAGGTGAAAGGTAAGTGATTTTCTTAACCAAACACTTTTTACACCAAGTACTGCTGTTTTCTGTGTGATGGGACAGCCGTGCAAGAGGTTCCCACTACATCAGGAGAGACTGGCCACCTCGTCAATCATTGGAGTCTGGGATGAACAATGTTCAACATCCACCTCTCATTGAAACAAAATTTTGCTACCACCACTACACAAAAAACTTGGGCTCATGAAAAACTTTGTAAAAACTGTGGACAAATCCGGTCAGGGATTCAAGTATTTAACATCAAAATTTCCCTCACTGAGCGACGCTAAGATAAGAGAGGGAGTCTTCAATGGTCCTCAGATTCGAAAGCTTCTTAAAGATGGTGACTTTGAATCAGACCTTCATGGGGAGGAGAAAGCTGCTTGGGAAGTATTTAAGTTAGTGGCGAAGGGATTCCTGGGAAACAGAAGGGAAGGTAACTATGAAGAATTGGTGGAAAACCTCATCAAGGCTTACAAGAACATGGGATGTAACATGTCACTTAAAATCCACTTTTTGGACTCACCTTTAGACTTTTTTCCAGCAAACTGTGGGGCAGTTAGTGAGGAACATGGTGAAAGGTTTCACTTAGATATTTCAACCATGGAAAAATGGTACCAGGGCAAATGTGGCACAAGAATGCTTGCAGACTATTGCTGGACATTGGCAAGACATGATTCTTCAGCTCACTATAAGCGTCAAGCAAAAAGGCAGAGAGTAGGTAAGGATTAGAGTTTAAAACATATTGACATATTGTATATTATTATAAAATAATCAAATGTTACATGTCTCGTATATTTAAACCTATAGCCAATAAGCATTTTTCAAGGTGATATTTGGATTCAGGACATGAAAATACATAAAATTTAACTAATCTCATTTAAGAGGCATTCAACTTTCCAAAAATTGTTGACCAGTGTTATTCAACCAAATCAGTGGGGAAAGCAACAGTCAAGGACCAGGTAATCAGGCAAAGGAAGGAAGGAGGGGAGGTGATGGGAAACGATCAAAAGCTAAGTGAAGTGATCAACACGAGATTTAAGGAAGTATTTTTAGTGGAAAGAGAATAAGAACTCCATCAAATCGGGATGATAGGATACACCAATAAGTGCTGAACACATTACACAAAACCGAGGAAGAGTGAAGAGGCTGCTAAGTGAACTTAGATACCTCAAAGGCTGTGGGACTGGACAACATCTCTCCATGGGTCGTGAGAGAGGAAGCAGACGCACTGTGTACGACACTATCAATAATCTTAGTCACATCTGTCGAAACACCGCAACTAGCCAAGGTGTGGAAGAACAACTTTCAAGGAAGGAGACAGACATGCAACGTTAAACAACACACTAGTGCTGCTGACATGTATAGTATGCAGAGAGTCTTATCAGGAGAAGAGTGTTGGAGCACCTAAGTAAACAAGAATTAGCTTATACACGATAACCAGCACGGTTTCAGGGAAGGGAAACCTTGTCATAAACCTATTGGAGTTTTATGACAAGTTAATAGAAGACAGGAGAGAGAGGGGGTGAGGGGGAAGACTGAATTTTCTTGGACTGTAAGAAGGCTTTCGACAGTTCTACACAAGAGAATAGTGCAATAGCTAGAGGAACAGGCAGGAATAATAGGAAAGGCACTGCAATAGATCTGGGAATACCTGACAGGAAGGAAACAACGAGTCATGGTACGTGACAAGGTGTCAAGATGGGTGCATGTGACGAGCGGGGTTCCACAAGTGTCAGTCCTAGGGCCGGTGCTGTCTCTGGTATATGTGACAGAATGACAGAGGTGTCCCTGTTTGCAGAATTCAAACGGATTAGGATCAGATAGCACTTCAATGGGACCTGGAAAGGTTGTAAGCCTAGTCCAACAACTGGCTCATGGAGTTTAACCCCACCAAGTGCAAAGTCAGGAATATTGGAGAAGGTCAAAGAAGACCGACGACGAAGTACAGGCAAGGGGTAAGGGCCAAAGGCTGCAAGCCTCAGTCATGATAAAGGTTCATGGGGTGAATATCATACAGAGCACATCTCTTGAGGCGCACATCAATCAAATAACTGCTGCATCATACAGGCATCTGGCAAACCCAAGAATAACTTTTCGATACCTGAGTAAGGAGTCATTCAAGACACTGCATACCGTGTACATCAAGCCCATATTGGAGTATGAAGCATCAATATGGAACGCCCAACTGGTCAAACACGTTAAGAGATTACAGGAAGTGCAAAAGTTTGCAACATGACTAGTGCTACGACGAGAGGTTAAGGAAAATCAACCTGATGACACTAGAGGACAAGAGGGTTAGGGAGATCATGATAACGTCATATAAAATACTGAGAGGAAATGACAAAGTAGATAGGGACAGAATGTTTCAGAGATGGAACGCAGCAACAAAGGGTAACAACTGGAAGTTGAAAACTCAGATGAGTCACAGAGATGTTAGGAAGTATTTCTTCAGTCATAGAGCTGTCAGGAAGTGGACTAATCTGGATAGTAATGTAGTGGAGGCACGATCCATATACATATAGTTTTAAGAAGATATACGGTAAAGATGTCATGGAACAGGTAGAAAGTAGACCTAGTAGCGACCATTGATGAGGCGGGGCGAGATGCTGTGAATCGACCCCTGCAACCACAAATAGGTGAGTACACACACACACACACACACACACTGCAATGGATCAGAGAATATCTGACAGGGAGGCAACAACGAGTCATGGTACGTGACGAGGTGTCAGCGTGGGCACCTGTGACGAGTGGGGTTCCACAGGGGTCAGTCCTAGAACCTGAATGACATAACGGAAGGGATAGACTCAGAAGTGTCCCTGTTTGCAGATGATGTGAAGTTAATGAGAAGAATTAAATCAGTCGAGGATCAGGCAGGACTACAAAGAGACCTGGACAGGCTACAAGCCTGGTCCAGTAACTGGCTCCTTAAATTTAACCCTGCCAAATGTAAAGTCATGAAGATCGGGGAAGGGCAAAGAAGACCGCAGACAGAGTATAGTCTAGGTGGCCAAAGACTGCAAACCTCACTCAAGGAAAAAGATCTTGGGGTGAGTATAATACCGAGCACATCTCCTGAGGCACACATCAATCAGATAACTGCTGCAGCATACGGGCGGCTGGCAAACCTAAGAATAGATTTCCAATACCTCACTAAGGAATCGTTAAAGACTCTGTACACCATATACGTCAGGCCCATACTGGAGTATGCAGCACCAGTTTTTAGCCCACACCTGGTCAAGCACGTCAAGAAATTAGAGAAAGTACAAAGGTTTGCAACAAGACTAGTCCCAGAGCTAAAGGGATTGTCCTACGAAGAAAGGTTAAGGAAATCGTCCTGACGACACTAGAGGACAGGAGGGTTAGGGGAGACATGATAACGACATATAAAATACTGCGAGGAAGAGACAAGGTGGACAGAGACAAGATGTTCCAGAGATGGGACACAGAAACAAGGGGTCACAATTGGAAGTTGAAGACTCCTATGAGTCAAAGGATGTTAGGAAGTATTTCTTCAGTCATAGAGTTGTCAGGAAGTGGAATAGCCTAGAAAGCGACATAGTGGAGGCAGGAACCATACATAGTTTTAAGACTAGGTTTGATAAAGCTCATGGAGCAGGGAGAGAGGACCCAGTAGCAATCAGTGAAGAGGCGGGGCCAGGAGCTATGAATCGACCCCTGCAACCACAAATAGGTGAGTACAAATAGGTGAGTACACGCACATACACACACACTCATACACTCACCAATACATACACACACTCACAACATACATGCACCCACACACACGCATTCACAAGCTTTACATTTCGTTGTAGCAACTGTAAAAACAAATGGGATCCCAGAGAGTAGGACGAAGAGTCAGGGAAACTGAGTAAGAGTGGCCTAGGAAGGAAGAATGTTTAGCAGAACACAGGAAAAGAGAACAATAGTGAAAAGACTGAGTTTAACAATAAAATGGAGGAGAGAATGGTTGCAGAGAGGAAAAATCGGGAGCTAGAAGCTGAAGCTACCAAGGCTATGGATATGGCAGGGCATCGGGAACAGAAACATCAGTATCCAGCGAGAAAACCGAAGGAAGAGGAGATAAGACATATACTGAGGCCCTATTAGACTACCAGGGGGCCCGGGGAAAGTTGTGGAGTGAAAGTGGCTTGTCATTAGGTACAGGGACAGCATACAGAGAGATGACTAAAGGAAAGTAATGAGACTGGTTCCTGCAGAGGCACTATCAAGCTATTGAGAGATTCAGGAAATATGAAGGAAAGCAGCAACAGAGATGCTTAAATTGGATCATGAGATAGGAAGAGAAATGCAATGGGAGGATGAAAGGGAGAGGTCAATTTTTTTTCACGAACAACATACGAAGAAAGACAACAGGGGGAGGAAAAAGAGATTGATAATATCATGAAAGAGATAGAGAAAGACTTGACCCAGCTTATAAATTTTCAGAGAATAGGGGGATACTCAAAGAGAAAGAAATGTCAAGTCAGAAATGGAGCAAAACAGTATCCAACAGCAGTTACTACGACTAAGAGGCTCATCAAATTACCACCAGATATACTTCAACCGCAACAGAATACGAGAAGAATGTAATAATATTGGTAGAATTACCGACAATATGTTAAGTAAAAGGACACAAATGCAACTAATGTGACATTTTATTGTGGCAACGTTTCGCTCTCCAGGAGCTTTCAAGCCGTTACAAGCGATAATGGACATAGTGGGTTTATATATACTCAAAGTGAGGTGAAATACTAGTGGTGGTAGTAGTAGTGATATTAGTAGTAATAGTAGTAATACAATAAGGTAGAACAATCAATATGCACATGAGTAAAAGGTGATAAAACAAATACTAGGGTAGTATAACAATAGGTTAGACAAATATTTCTGCTGGAGGTTGAAATATCGAAGGCCTGTAGAGTGTTCCACATCCACGATGTGCTTGTGTTGAATTAGCAGGAGAGACTATGTGATGGTAGGGTTTACTGTTCAGGAGGATTCTTGCTAAGACTTCAGAGATGGTGAAGCTGCCTTTGTTTTGTTTAATTGTGTTAGAAACAGAGATAAGTGCTGATTCAAGGCATTTGCGTCTACGGAAATTAGTTTCTTGATTACTAGTCGGGCGTCTTTGAATTTCATGAGATGATTGTTGGAATTTCGGTGTTGTACGCAGGCGTTGTTCAGGTTATCGTTTCTGCATGCATTAATGTGTTCATTGATGCGTGTTTCGAGGTTCCTTGCTGTTTCTCCTACATAAATTTGTCGCAGCCTCCACAGGGTATAGTGTAGACCCTGCGTTGACTGGTTCATGGTGCTTGGATTTAGTCTTGGTTAGATCCTTAATAGAAGTACTGGAAGCAATGGCGACTCTAGTGTTAGCTTGTGCAAATACTTTAGAAATGTTGGATGCAACCTGGCTGTTGGGAAGAATTATGACTTTGTTTGGAGTGGTGTTGATGCGTGGAGAATTAATGATCTGAAGAGCTCTTTTCTTGCAATCTTTGATGAAAAAGGAAGGAAAATGTAACTCAGTGAAGGTTTGGTGAATGTATGACATTCCTCGTCAAGAAACTCAGGACTACAAATTCGGTAAGCTCTTAGGAAGAATCCGATGATGATGCCTCTTTTGGTCTTAGTATCTTGACTGGAATAGAAGTGTGTGAGATCATTTTTATTTGTAGGTTTCCGGTAAACTTGAAATCTTAGGTTGTTATCTACTTTGTGGATGAGGACGTCTAGAAAGGGTAGCATGTCATTGGACTCTTCTTCTAGTGTAAACTGGATCGCCGGTTCAACTGCGTTGAGCCTTGCCTGAAGATTCCGTACATCAAAACGTTTGGGAGTTATTACGAGGACGTCGTCTACCACACAAACTAGCCGGAGTTCTTGCCAAACATCTTTCCTGCCTTCTGGGGACCATCAGCCCCGCTCATCTTAAACATTCAGGTGACCTTCTCAACCGCATCCGAAATCTCTCCATCCGAAACAAGAAACTAAGCAGTTTGGACGTGACTTCCCTCTTCACTAAAGTACCTACCACACAAGCCATCGAGGTTCTACGACGTAAAGTCAATCAGGACCTTAACCTTCCTCTACCTCCCGGAGATTTTGTTGACCTTATTGAACTCTGTGTTAATTTCAACTGTTTTTCTTTCAATAACAGGCTCTACAAACAAACATACGGCATGGGTATGGGGTCCCCCATCAGTGCCGTCTTAGCTAACTTGTACATGGAACACCTAGAGACTGAACACTTCGCCAACATCATCCCCTCAAGCGTCACTTGGTTACGTTACGTAGACGACGTCCTCGTAATAACTCCCAAACGTTTTGATGTACGGAATCTTCAGGCAAGACTCAACGCAGTTGAACCGGCGATCCAGTTTACACTAGAAGAAGAGTCCAATGACAAGCTACCCTTTCTAGACGTCCTCATCCACAAAGTAGATAACAACCTAAGATTTCAAGTTTACTGGAAACCTACAAATAAAAATGATCTCACACACTTCTATTCCAGTCAAGATACTAAGACCAAAAGAGGCATCATCATCGGATTCTTCCTAAGAGCTTACCGAATTTGTAGTCCTGAGTTTCTTGACGAGGAATGTACATACATTCACTAAACCTTCACTGAGTTACATTTTCCTTCCTTTTTCATCAAAGATTGCAAGAAAAGTGCTCTTCAGATCATTAATTCTCCACGCATCAACACCACTCCAAACAAAGTCATAATTCTTCCCAACAGCCAGGTTGCATCCAACATTTCTAAAGTATTTGCACAAGCTAACACTAGAGTCGCCATCGCTTCCAGTACTTCTATTAAGGATCTAACCAAGACTAAATCCAAGCACCATGAACCAGTCAACGCAGGGGTCTACACTATACCCTGTGGAGGCTGCGACAGAATTTATGTAGGAGAAACAGCAAGGAACCTCGAAACACGCATCAATGAACACATTAATGCATGCAGAAACGATAACCTGAACAACGCCTGCGTACAACACCGAAATTCCAACAATCATCTCATGAAATTCAAAGACGCCCGACTAGTAATCAAAGAAACTAATTTCCGTAGACGCAAATGCCTTGAATCAGCACTTATCTCTGTTTCTAACACAATTAAACAAAACAAAGGCAGCTTCACCATCTCTGAAGTCTTAGCAAGAATCCTCCTGAAAACAGTAAACCCTACCATCACATAGTCTCTCCTGCTAATTCAACACAAGCACATCGTGGATGTGGAACACTCCTACAGGCCTTCGATATTTCAACCTCCAGCAGAAATATTTGTCTAACCTATTGTTATACTACCCAAGTATTTGTTTTATCACCTTTTACTCATGTGCATATTGATTGTTCTACCTTATTGTATTACTACTACTACTACTAATATCACTACTACTACCACCACTAGTATTTCACCTCACTTTGAGAGTATATATAAACCCACTATGTCCATTATCGCTTGTAACGGCTTGAGAAAGCTCCTGGAGAGCGAAACGTTGCCACAATAAAATGTCACATTAGTTGCATTTGTGTCCTTTTACTTAACGAGAAGAATGACAGAAAGTGAGACAGAGGATACAAAGATGCAAGGAGCAGGAAAGAGAGGGAAGGAATGATGACAAACACGATCTTACTAACTGGACATCAGATCCTGGAGAAAGGTAGAGGAAACAAAGGGGAAGGAGGAGTTACACTGCTCATCAAAAACCAGGGAAGTTTTGAGCAGTTGGAGTGATTGAACAGATGGAAGGAAGGAACTACACAGTAGGAACACTTTAGACTGGAGATCCCAAGGTGGCGATTGCATTTATGTACAGCCTGCCACATATTAGTACATAAGAACATAAGAAAGAAGGAACACTGCAGCAGGCCTACTGGCCCATGCGAGGCAGGTCCAAGTCTCCTACCGGCTTAAGCCAATGCTCTATCCTACTCAGGTCAGGTCACATTCACTTAAGGTAGGAACACGGCATCTGACCTAGTAGCACAAGCTAGTCAGGTCCAACTCACACCCACCCACACCCACTCATGTATATATCTAACCTATTTTTAAAAATCCACAACATTTCAGCCTCTATAACTGTACTGCAGGAGGCCAAGGCAATAGTATGATAAGTGAAACAGGGCAATGGTGGCAACACTAGCTGCCAGAGGAGCCCATATGGGTAAGGCAAAGCTACGAGTTTTGGGCTATTTCAGTGATAAGGATATTAACTGCGAAAACCCGGAGCTACAAGGAAGACCAGAAACATGGATGGCTAAGATGATGGAAGCGGTACTCAGAAATCTCATGCACCAACTTGTTAGGGACTGATTACCTCAAACTAATCCTCACCTTCCAACTTTTTCTGCACTGGACTGATGAAGCCACTGTGTGGTAAAACGAAGATAATGATACCCAAATGTTGCAAAAGTGTCTCATTTATCAACATGTTAGAGCCACTACCAAAGAGAGGGGAGAGGATGAACTAGCAAGGCTGGACCTCATATTCACCTTGAGTAGGTCAAACATTGTGGATATTGCATATGAAACATATGAAAAGCTCCTCAGCGCTAGTGACCACATGGACCTAAGTTTCGAATAATTAGTAGAATTAACAGGGGAGAGTGAAGCACCACGAGAAGGATGAGAGAAGCAAAACTTAAAAAGAAGGGACTACACACGTATGAGGCAATTCCAGTATGAGGTGCAGTGGGGAAGAGAAATCGAAGCAAAGACAGAAAATGATATGATGAAACGCATGGTTTCAAAGTGCTGGGAGGCAGAAGAGAAGTTCTTACCCATGAGCAACAGAAACAATGGGAAGACCAGAGTGAGCCTTTGGTTCACCCAAAGGTATAAAGTGCACTAGAAGATGGAAAAAGTATAGAAGGCAAAATACCCAGGAAAATAAGAACCTGAGTTGAAGAGTCAGAAACGAATATGCGGCAGTATGAAAATGGTGAAGACTTAGACACATGTGCAACATTTTGGTATCTTCATTGTAGACGTTTCGCCCTCCAGTGGCTTTATCAATACAGATTCTAGGACATAATTTGAAGACAGTAGAACTATATACAAAAGATGAGGTAATCAGGCTGAGGGACTGAATACCTCATCTTTTGTATATAGTTCTACTGTCTTCAAATTATGTCCTAGAATCTGTATTGATAAAGCCACTGGAGGGCGAAACGTCTTCAATAAAGATACCCAGATGTTGCACATGTGTCTAAGTCTTCATCTTGTACAGTATGAAAATGACTTGGCATCGAAAGCCAAATCTCACCCAAAGCTGTTATATAGCCATATCAGGAGGAAAACAACAGTCAAGTACCAGGTAATCAGGCTTAGGCAGGAAGGAAGGAAGGAGGGAAGGTCACTAGAAATGACCAGGAAGGATGTGAAGAGCTCAGCACTAGATATAGGGAGGTATTGTCAGTGGAGATAGAAAGGCTTCCATCAAACTGAGGTGGAAGCAGTGGTGTAGATAAGGTATGCCAGGTATGGCACGTGTCCTGGGCGCCACTTGAAGGGGGTCGCCACTGAACAGTTTCTATTAAAGTCAGACAAGCCATCCTCAGATAATGAAAATAAAAGAATTTTCTTCAGCTGTATGATCTGTCTTTGATTATAATGGGTGAGAAGCACTAGGATGATTACAATATTAAACCACTTATATAAATTATTTGGTAAAATACAGTGGTGGGAGGTACATGACCACACACCTCACAGTGACCATTCTTCTGAGCAAAGACAACCGGCAATAAGACCATTCTTCTGAGCAAAGACAACCGGCAATAAGACCATTCTTCTGAGCAAAGACAACCGGCAATAAGACCATTCTTCTGAGCAAACTAGGGAGGTAGTCTAGAATCTTGTACAATATCTGTCAAATTTAATGTTCTTGTTTAAAGTGTCATTTTCTTATTTCAGAGCATTGTCTAAGAAGACTATAAAACGATTCATCACGAAGAAGAAGGAAAGTGGAGCTGAAGGACGTAAGAGATGAAAATTGGAAGTGGAGGAAACCAAGAAGTTGAGCAAGTTCTTCATGACCTTTGAAAAGCTCGGAACAATGTGTTCGACACGTTTTATGGAGTCACCTGCACCTGCTATAAGTCAGATAAATCCGAGTATGATGAGAATAAAAGTGAGCTGCCAGAGAGAACGTGGACATGACAGGAGGGGAAGACGATGGTGGTGGTGGTGATGTTAAGTTTATTGACGGAATTTTACCTGACGAGATTAAACCTGACGATACTGAACTTATTGAACTGGATGGTGTCAAAGAGCCTCGAGCTATGATACCAGAAGTGATTGAACAGCATGGCACTGGACTTTTGAAGTTCGACAAGGATACTTGAAAAGCAATTCTGCCTGACGCATTGAGATCAGAAATAATAATGCTGGGTTCAAATTATTTCCAGGACAGTGAGGGGAGATTCCTACCAACAAATAACTGATCAAAACTTGGTTCAAGAGGATGTTGGAAATGGTCGTGATGAGGAAGTACTCGCTCATGGTTGGTCTATTCCCCTTCTAAAAAGTCTGCATTTTGTATCTGTTGACTTCTCTATTCCCGATCAGGTCATCAATCCTCAATGGTGCAGGAAAGTGGATTCAACCGATGGAAATCATCTGTAAGGATTAGTGTTCATGACAATGCTAAGCATCATAGGAAGTGATACACACAGTGGAAAGAAATGGAAAAAAATTATCAGAAAACACAGGAATTCTTGACACGGAACTTCAGTCACAGACCGAGAAGGAAAACCTGAAGTGGCGTGAAATCTTGACGAGAATCCTTCACTTTATAAAATTCCCTGCGACTCAGAACCTGGTTCTGCGAGGACACAGGGAGTCCCTTCAGCTGGACAGTGACTCTAATGTGGGAAATTTCCTTGGCTTACTGAAACTATTGGCCATCTTTGATCCTGTCATGAATGAACACTTCACACGTGTGGAAATTAATTCTGGATCCGCGTCTTATCTTTCACCGGATATCCAAAATGAATTCATCCACATGATGGCAGAGTTCGGCAGAGTTTACTGAGAAGCGTTCGTAAAGCCAAGCAATACATAAGAACACAAGAAAGGAGGAACACTGCAGCAGGCCTGTTGGCCGATACTAGGCAGGTCATGTTCGACTCGACTCTGATCAGGCACATCGTGAGTAGATGTCAGAAGTAGTGAGGTACGTGGAAGTTGATTTTGAAAGGAAAACAGTCCATGTTAGAGAGTACGTCCATGGTTTTATCCAGATAAGCCAGAAGGATGCTGAGAGCTTCCTTCTGGCTCATCTGACAAGCCAGAGAAGAATAAGCTAGAGAAGGAAGAAATCGAGCTACAAGATTGTCGGTCAGTGATATGGCAACGCTGCTGTGATAATTGGACACAAAAGTGGTGTTCATCAAATAATAAGTTAGATAAAAACCTGGCAGTGTTTGTGAATTGCGACAATCATTCAACTTGGTGGGAGTACAAGCAGTCAAGGAAGATACATTGATTGTCACGTTTTCTGGAACAATTGAAGCTCTCTACTTGTTCTTCTTTCATTCATCACAACGCTGGGAAAAACTCAAAAACGCCGTGGCTGTGGTGGAGTGTAAGGACAGAAGCAGTGACCCCATCAACAAGTACCTAGATGAAATACTTCAAGTTTTCCAGGACCTGATAGACAATGAAAACGAGACCGGAGAAACAAGAAGTGTCAAAAGGCAGCTGTATAATCACATACTGAGTTACGATTTTCTGACTTAGCTAGGATTTTGAAACAAAGTGCACATTCGCATTGACCATATTCCAAAGAGGCTGCAGGATCCTAGCATGAACTTCCACGATGTCGCCCTCTAATTGAAAGTCCTCCGAGAACATTTTGATGATGAAAGAGAAGTGTTGGTCAGTGAGTCACTCGAAGAAGGACTCAGTCTCTGTCAGGAATGAAATATTGAAGTAGAAAGACGTCAGAAACCAATGAAACGAATGACTGATGAGAACTCGAGAGACGTTGGGTTAACAGCGAAGGAGAAAATGGAAAGAGTCATGAAGGAAACACTCGACCGTCTTCACAGAGAAATGGATAAAAGGTTCGCTCGTTTGCCCGATACTGAGGCCAAGTTTGGGTTCCTTCTCGATGTCGAAGGACTATGTTAAGGCGCCGACAGTAATGACTTTAATAAGTGCCGAAAGTTTTAGCGAATTATACAGCTCTGTTGTTGATGGACAGCAGCTATATGAAATAATTTTCGATTGTAGAATGTTATGAAGTCAGGCTAACACGAAAATATCAAGATCTGATGAGCTCAAATTTATTGTTCAGAATGAAGATGAGAGCAACTTCCCCAATCTTCGCTAACCATCGCATTTCCAGCTGTGAGAGATCATTCAGCAAGTTAAAACTAATATTTTCGCATTTGAGAGCCTCCAAGGGTCAAGGCAGACTTTGTCATATTGCCCTGTTGAAAGTTGGAAAATAAAAAAAAAATAAAAATGAATTTGAGCATATCGTAGACCAATCTGTACCAGTGAAAGCAAGGAAGGTGCAGTTGTAATTTTCATGCAGCGCCATCATTTGTTAATTAAAGGATTAACGAGATTGACTTGTATTTTTAAGCTGATTTTATGGTAGAGTTATCTAAAAGATAAGTGTCAGATGTTCGGACAGGGTACAATGTCAGTGCTTGTCATAAGTGCTCTTTCAGTAAATACGCCCCTGGATGGAAGGAACACTAACAAGTGGTGGACAAACTACTCATATCCGTGGAGGAAGAGAAAAAACTGCCATGCGAACTAAGTACCTCGAAGGTAGTGCTCAGGCAACAACTCTACATGGGTCCTGAGAGAGGAAGCATAGGCGCTGTATCTGCCACTAAAAACAATCTTCAACAACTCTATTGAAACACGGCAACTACCAGAGGTGTGGAATGCAGCAAGTGTAGTCCTAACTTTTACGAAAAGAGACAGACAGACATCATTAAACTACAGACCAGTGTCAGTGACACTGGTCTGTAGTTTATCAATAGATTGTCAAGAGGAGCACCTAGAAGGGAATGAGTTCATACACGATAACCAGCACGATTTGAGGAAAGGGAAATCCTGTGTCACTAACCTACTAGAGTTCTTTGACAAGGTAACGGAAGACAGGATAGAGAGGTGGGCAGACTGCTTTTTCTTGGACACAGTTCTCCACAAGAGATTGGTACAAAAGCTGGAGAAACAGGCAAGACAAGCCGGAAAAGTGCGGCAATGGATCAAGTAATAGCTGACAGGAAGGAAACGAGTTATGGTGCTATTTCTGGTATTTGTGTAAGACATGACACACATATAGATTCAGAGGTGTCCCTGTTTGCAGACGACGTGAAGCTAATGTGCAGAAATCAAGCGATTAGGATCAGGTAGGACTACGAAGGGATCTGGAGAGGATGCAATCCTGGTCTGACATATGGCTCCTGGAGTTTAATCCCACCAAGTGTAAAAGTCATGAAACTTTGGGAAGAAAAAAGAAGACCGCAGATGAAGTATATGCTAAGGGTTCAAAGACTGCCAACCACTCTCAAGCTCTTGGGGCAAGCATCACACCGAACACATTCCCTGAGGCGCACTGTACCTCTTGTCCAGTGCAGTTTTACTGCTAGAATATGCATTCCGAAAATCGTCATTTGTCAGAGATGACTCGACCCCTGCAAGAACAAATAGGTGAGTACACACAGAGAGAGACACTGAGCTAGGCTAGGCTAGGCTAGGTTAAATTAGGTTAGGATAGCTTAGGTTAGATTACGTTAGGTTAGTTTATGTTTGGTTAGGTTAGGATGGGTTGAGATAAATCGAGCTAATATTGATTACACAACCAAATTAAAACGAATATTTGTATTTGTAGCCGCTCGCCTGACAACAAGGTGAACGAAGAACACCAGGAAATGTTTGAAAGTTTCTGCATCATCACTCGTGGTGCAAGAATTAGGTACGACCTTGTGCCCTGACACATGACGATTTTCGAAATACATAGTCTAGCACTAAAACTGCACTGGACAAGAGGTACACTGACCGTGAATCTTTACTGAGACGAGTATTGAACCTGTCCTGTGACACAGACATTCTGAAACTCGTTATAAAATTAACAAGTGTTCGTTCACGGCACGACTGACAAACCTGGTAAAAATTAGGAACCTTATTTTCAAACAAATAGTTTTTCATATACATGATACTATAGGTATAAAAATATTTTTTTGGTTAAATAAGGATGACCCTAGGATTCCTAGCCTGAAATAATATTAGGCACCATGGCTGAGTCGGTAGAGTGGAGGGATATCACATGGTTATCCTTTGTTCGAGTTTACACGACACCCTCTCAGAAAATATTCTAAGTGTTAGTAGGTCTTCGTCCAAAGATCCCATGATGTTGCAGTGTCTGACATGTGATAAATAATTATGAAAACCATAACTATTTATCATATCTATCAGACACTGCAACATCATAGGATCTTGATACAAGGAATTCTTCAATACTTGGTCAACTTTTGGACGAAGACCTACTTACACTAGTGGATGGTCCCACTGTGATCCCGCCTCCTCATTCTAAGTGTTCTTTTCTGGGTTTTTTTCTGTGATATTTAGAGCAGGAGACAAGAACTGTTCTGTGATGCAAATAGGGTGATGGGTGGAGGTCACTGTAAAAAGTTGCACACTGTAATCGCAGTTCGTGGCTGCGATTACAGTGTGCATAACCTGCCGGCATGGAGGGAGGGAGCCAGATTGTGGTGCTCCATACATTTTGTGCGTAAACGAAGAACCAACATGTGTGGCAAGGGCCAGTTTAAGCAGACGTCATCGTGAGTATCCACCGGAGATTACAGAGTCGTGACAATCCTCTGCATCAGACCGTTGCTTCTGTATCATGGAAAGCTGTATAACCCCTGTGGTTTAGCTCTTCTATTTGATTATAATAATAATGTATCATGGAAAGTGCAGTGTGCATGTTGGGAGTAGTGGATGTAGTGTTGAGGGGATCCTGCCAGCGGAGGTGTGGGGAAGGTTTGTTTACCCTCTGTTCGGCCGGGTTGGGAGGGGGAGTGGTCGCTCAGGACTCATTGGATGATGAACAGAAGAACACCTCGCTTCACAGTGAGAACACGGTGATTAATGTGCTGAATGGCGAGGTTGTTTCCAAACAGAATGATAATTGTATAACAAGTAGCAAAAGTTAGTGATGTGCATCTTTAATGAACAGATAGGTCCACTCACATCGCCCACCATCCCTGGTCCCCTTCCTACATCCTGGTCTAGGCCTACTGACTTCCTCACCAAGGGTGTTGCCGTTTAGTGCTCCACCAATTACTCACACTCTCGCTCCCTACTCCCCCACCTTCATCCCCCATGCACCCATGCTGTCCTTCACCCGTCACCCCACAGCTGGCGCCCTCCCACCCCCACAATGTCACAAGAAGTGCCGGGTTCCCAGGAATCTCCACGACAGAGCCAAAGCTGTGGAACCCATCCACGAGGCAACTGTCAGGTGTGCCATATGTTATGTGCACTCAATCCCTCAACTGGCAACGTCCGTGCACACAATGGATGTCTAGGCTCCAGGAGGGCTCCAAATGGGAACAGCCAACAGACCCTCCCAGCAGACAGAGCTGACAGCCACCCTGACTTCACCTCTACAGAGGACCTAAAATCTGCAATCAAATTAACATCCACCAGGACGCTGACACACATCCCCAAAGCAGCTCGCCCTCAAGCTGCCAGCAAATTCGCTGACCTCTTGAAGTAAGTAAATGATGCTCCGGCAAACAACGGATCCTGGCACAACCTAATGCTATTTGGCAATGCCTGTTTGGCTGTCCCACCAAGGAGGGACAAGTCACTAGCAACATCTGTTATTAGGGCAATAACTGCATTCCCTAGAGATGGCAACCTTGTCCGTCTCCCCTCCAGGGCGTCAAACACCCGCCGGGCAAATGTCAACAACAGGACACCTGACGCCTCAAAAATCAGGGCCCAAATTAGCAGAAAAATAGAAGAGGGTAATACTATTGGAGCACTGAGGCTTATAACCAGTGAGGATACCATCGCTCCTAAGGATGTCATTACAGCACAAGCCCTGAAGGACAAACATCCACCCTGGACTCCCAGTACCAACATTGACCCCCATGACATTGCAACAGGTGAAGACCATTTAACCTTACAGGACGCTGATGTGTATAAAGCTGCTATGTCATTTCCACAGGGCTTAGCAGGAGGTTTCACCGGTTTAAGGCCACAACACTTAAAACAAATGCTCAATCCAGCACTTAGTGAGGTTTCAGAGAGGTTGCTGTCTGACCTCACCAAATTTTCCAATGTGTGCCTGGCTGGCAGTGTCCCAGAGGCCATTAGACCCCTTTTCTTTGGTGCCTCACTGTGTGCCCTCTGGAAAAAGGATGCAGGAATCAGGCCCATTCCAGTGGGCAACACCCTTCGGCGCCTAGTTGCCAAGGCTGCAGTACGAAGGGTGAGTCAAGATGCTGCCTCAATGTTGAAACCAACTCATCTCGGTTTTGGTGTTCAACAAGGCTGTGAAGCAGCTGCCCATGCAGCACGAGTATACATCAACAACATGTCCAATGAAAAAACCTTGATCAAATTGGACTTTGCCAATGCTTTCAACTCAGTCAGAAGGGATTCTGCTCTCCAAGTAGTTTCTAGACACATCCCTTCCCTCTATCCCTTCATAGAATAGTGTTATAGTGTGGCTTCTAAACAATTGTTTGGGGACAATGAAATTGACTAGTGTGAGTGTGTGCAACAGGGGGTCCCTCTCGCCCCCTTTCTATTCTGTCTGGTCATCAAGGAAGTGACAGAAGTGCTGTCCAGTGAGCTCAATATCTGGTTCTTGGATGATGGCACCCTAGCTGGCACTACATAATCTCTCCTAGGGGACATCAGGAAAATTAACGACATGGGAAAGAGCCTGGGCCTATCTTTAAACCCCACCAAATGTGAAATATTTTCTACCAATCGACAGATGATCTAGAACATTATTGCTGTTTTACCAGGGGCACGAGCCATTGATCCAGCCAACAACACTCTGCTTGGTGATCCTCTTGGACCCAATGCCATCGATCTGGTCCTGCAAAAAAAATCTCAGACCTCAGGACGATGGAAGGTAGGATGAAAGACATCAATACACATGATGCTTTCTACCTACTCACCAGGTGCCTGTCAATCCCAAAACTTACTTACTTCCCGAGATGCTCCTCAGCCTTCAGCAGCCCGAAACTCAAGGAATATAACTCTATCCTCAAGACCATGCTAGAGAGTGGATTGTATCTTTCCCTCGAAGATGGACAGTGGTTGCAAGCCTCACTTCCAGTCAGGCTTGGGAGGCTGGGAGTACTCAAATCCTCCCAGATTGCCCAACCAGCTTTCTTATCCTCTTCCATAGCATCAAATGACTTAAGAATGATTGGGAAATGATAAAACAAATTCTTCCAGACAACCTCAGTGATTCAGTGATGGCTACACCAGTGCCATCACTGAATGAGAGACTCTTGCTGCTCCAACACCAAAACCTAGAGCAGAACTGGCCTACAAACAGTCAAGCTGGGATGGCCCCATCACTGAAAAGATACTTGCCAACATGCTTAGGGCTGTAACATCAGACAGGGAGACTGCCCGTCTCCTAGCTGTGAGTGCACATCACTCTGGGAAATTCCTCCAAACAGTTCCCATTTCGGTCATGGGAACACGCCTCGACCCTAAGACCCTCCGTATTGTAGTGGCTCTGCGCCTTGCTGCCCCTATTCACACGGAATACACAATACGCGTGTATTTGCGGCAATGTACAAGCCAATCAATATGGTCTACATGGTCTTAACTGTTCCAAAACCAAGGGTTGGCATGCAAGACACAATGAAGTCAACGACATCACAAGGAGAACCCTTGCTACAGCTGGATGCCCAGCCGAGGAGAGCCCCGATCACTAGGAGCCAACAACGCCCACAACCCAGCAAACCGCCCCGATGGGATCACCATCTATCCTTGGAAGAATGGCAAGCTCTTAGCATGGGACTATACCTATGTGTCGACACTGGCTGACACCTACATCCATCACAGTGTCGGGCGACAGGGAGGAGCTGCTGACCACAGGGAGGAGTACAAGATCGGAAAGTACAGGGACATAAGCCAACAGTATAAATTTGTCCCAGTGGGATCAGAGACCTTGGTAGCATGGGGAAAAAATGCAACATGTTTCCTTAATGAACTGGATTCCAGACTCATCGACACCACCAGGGACCCAAGGGCAGCCACTTTCATGTTCCAGCGCCTCAGTGTGGCCATCCAGAGGGAAATGCATGCTGAATACTGGGCTCGCATCCGGCTTCGGAGGAGCTGGAAGAGATTCATAATCTTTGATATATTGTACCAATGTAATCATGTTCATGTTTGTGTTTTCTGTCAATGTATTCTGTCTATTTATACATATATTTATATAAGGAGGAGCAGAAGTCTAGAAAATATGGTGAACTTGCCTATCATTATATGTTTGTTCCCATAGGCTCAGAGACCCTTGGCCCATGTGAAAAGAGAACATCTAGGTTCCCTAAGGACTAGGCAAAAGACTCTTCAGGATAACTAGGCATACGAGGGCGGCTAGTTTTCTATTTCAGGGACTCAGCGCTTCGGTTCAGGGAGGTAATGCCTGCTGTATACTGGGTACGCTTCCCAGCTCTGAAGAGCTGCATAATATTTTTGCATTGTAATCTGTGATAAATACGTATCAGTAAGTACTTGAAATGTATTCCACAAATCTTATGCACTGTATATGCCATCTTTTAAGTCTTCCGCACCATATTGTGTAATAAAATATACCTAATGATAAAAAAAACTTTAAAAGATGGATTGGTAGGGGAAGTGGAATATTCAAATGGCTTTAAGAAGAAATCCAAATATTTTTCCTAGAAGCTTTTTTATCCACTTCTCCTAGGCTATGGGTCCCACAATTTGCACCAGAGGTGCAAATATAATGTGTGTGTGTGTATGTACTCACCTAGTTGTGGTTGCAGGGGTCGATTCATAGCTCCTGGCCCCGCCTCTTCACTAGCCGCTACTGGGTCACTCTTCCTGCGCCATGAGCTTTATCATACCTCTTCTTAAAGCTATGTATTGAGCCTGCCTCCACTACATCGCTTCCTAAACTATTCCACTTCCCGACCACTCTGTGACTGAAGAAATACTTCCTAACATCTCTGTGATTCATCTGAGTCTTCAACTTCCAACTGTGTTCCCTTGTTGCGGTGTCCCATCTCTGGAACATTCTGTCTCTGTCCACTTTGTCAATTCCTCTCAGTATCTTATATGTTGTTATCATGTCCCCCCTGTCTCTCCTGTCCTCCAGTGTCGTCAGGTCGATTTCCCTTAACCTCTCCTCGTAGGACATACCCTTTAGCTCCGGTACTAGTCTTGTTGCAAACCTTTGCACTTTCTCGAGCTTCTTCACGTGCTTGGCTAGGTGTGGGTTCCAAACTGGTGCTGCATACTCCAGTATGGGCCTAACGTACACAGTATACAGGGTCCTGGACGATTCTTTATTAAGATGTCGGAATGCTGTTCTTAGGTTTGCTAGGCGCCCAGCAGTTATTTGGTTGATGTGCGCCTCAGATGTTCCTGGTGTTATACTCACCCCAAGATTGAGGTTTGCAGTCTCTGGCCCCTAGACTGTACTCCGTCTGCGGTCTTCTTTGCCCTTCCCTAATCTTCCCCAATCTTCATGTGTGTGTGTGTGTGTATGTGTGTGTGTATGTGTGTGTGTGTATGTGTGTATGTATTTGTGTATGTATTTGTGTATGTATTTGTGTATGAATATGTGTATACCTGGAGTATACCTGGAGAGGGTTCCGGGGGTCAACGCCCCCTCGGCGCTGACTGCGACCACGCCTCATGACGGATCAGGGCCTGATCAACCAGTCTGCTGTTGTTGGCCGCACGCAAACCGACGTACGAACCACAGCCTGGCTGGTCAGGAACTGACTTTAGGTGTTTGTCCAGTGCCTGCTTGAAGACAGCCAATTGTCTATTGGTAATCCCCTTATGTATGCTGGGATGCAGTTGAACAGTCTTGGGCCCCTGACAATTATTGTGTTGTCTCTTATCGTGCTAGTGGCACCCCTGCTTTTCATTACGGGGATGTTGCATCGTCTGTCGAGTCTTTTGCTTTCATAGGGAGTGATTTTCGTGTGCATGTTTGGTACTAATCCCTCTAGGATTTTCCATGTGTATATAAACATGTATCTCTCCCGCCTGCGTTCTAGGGAGTACAGGTTGAGGAACTTCAAGAGTTCCCAGTAATTGAGGTGGTTTATCACAGTTTGTGTACCATGAAGGTTCTCTGTACATTTTCTAGGTCAGCAATTTCACCTGCCCTGAAAGGTGCTGTTAGTGTGCAGCAATATTCCAGCCTAGATAGTACAAGCGACCTGAAGAGTGTCATCATGGGCTTGGCATCCCTAGTTTTGAAGGTTCTCATTATCCATCCTGTCATTTTTCTAGCAGATGCGATTGATACAATGTTATGGTCTTTGAAGGTGAGATCCTCTGACATGATCACTCCCAAGTCTTTTACATTAGTTTTTCGCTCTATTGTGTGGTTGGAATTTGTTTTATACTCCGATGTAGTTTTAATTTCCTCAAGTTTTCCATATCGGAGTAATTGAAATTTCCCATCATTGAGGTGACATCAGTGGAGGACACTGTCATGCAAATTCGGGTGTCATCTTTAAAAGGAAGACACGGTGCTGGCGCTATGTCAGATATGAGGATGAGGAACAAGATGGCAGCAGTACTGTGCCTTGTGGAACAGAGCTTTTCACCGTAGCTGCTTCAAACTTTACTCTGTTTACTACTACTCTATGTGTTGTATTTGTTAGGAAATTATAGATCCATTTACCAGCTTTTCCTGTTATTCCTCTATCACTCATTTTGTGTGCTATTACACCATGGGCACACTAGTCAAAGGCTTTTGCAAAGTCTGTGTATATAACATCTGCATTCTGTTTGTCTTCTAGAGCATCCAGGACCTTGTCGTAGTGGTCCAGTAGCTGGGACAGACAGGAGCGACCTGCTATAAACCCATGCTGCCCTGGGTTGTGTAATTGATGGTATCTAGGTGGTTGGCGATCTTGCTTCTTAGAACCCTTTCAAAGATTTTTATGATATGGGACGTTAGCGATATCGGTCTGTAGTTTTTTGCTGTTGCTTTTCTGTCCCCTTTGTGGAGTGGGGCTATGTCTGTTGTTTTTAGCAGCTGTAGGACGACCCTTGTGTTTATGCTCCCTCTTCATAGGATGTTAAAAACACGTGATAGGAGCTTATTGCAATTCTTGATGAACACGGAGTTCCATGAGTCTGGGCATGGAGCAGAGTGCATGGGCATGTCATTTATTGACTTTTCGAAGTCATTTGGCGTCAGAATAATATCAGATATGTTTGTGTCTACTAAATTCTGTGGCACTCTCATAAAAAAATAATTTAGGTCTTCGATTATCAGTCTGGTTAGCGGCTCGCTAAAAACAGAGTCATATTGGGACTTCTTGCTGTCATCTGTGTAGGACCCATCTCGTTTAAGTAGAGTCAAAGTACTATATGTTGTTCTCGACTTTGATTTGGCAAAAGAAAATAAATACTTTGGGTTTCTTTCAATTTCATTTATGGCTTTTAGTTCTTCCCGCGTTTCTTGATTCCTGTAAGATTCCTTTAGCTTTATTTCGATGTTTGCTATTTCTCTGATCAGTGTCTCC
>WNWK01010369.1:0-70536 GCA_009830355.1 Cherax destructor | reverse complement strand
TTTTTCCTTTTTTTTTGAATTATACAGGAGCAGCTTCTGCATATTTTGGGGGTTTTTTCTAGTGTTTGTATTTTATGCAACACAAATGTGTTTTTTTTATTACCCGGTGTGGGAATGTGACGTTGTGTTGTAGACAGTGTTGTCTATAGTGTGGCTTGATGTTAATGTATTTCTTATTTAAGATGATGTTGTGGTGTATTTTTGGACGTTTCGGGGATGGGGTTGTAGGTAAATGTTCAGGTGTGTGTTGACTCAGACTTGGAGTGATGTTGGTTGGGGGGGGGGTCATAGGGGTCATGGACGCATGGGGTTTTCCTCTAGGATGTAGTAGTGTAATCTAAAGTTAAAGTAGTAGGGTTTGTCGGTGGTGATGTGCTGGCGTTTTGCATTTATGTGGCAGGTTGGAGGTTAGGAGGTATTAGGTGTTAGACAACCGACAGTGTGCAGGTGTGCTTGGGTGAAGTTGTCCCAGGTATCTGTGGCAATTCATGTAGGATAAAGTTGATGTTTTGCTATGTTTGTCTTAAGTTTAACGTTTTTAGTATTGTATTCTGTATGTGTTCCCTATCTTTTGTTTGAATTATACAGGAGCAGCTTCTGCATATTTTTGGGTTTTTCTAGTGTTTGTATATGTATGCAACACAAATGTGTTTGTGTGGTCTTATTATCCGGTGTGGGAATGTGACGTTGTGTTGTAGACAGTGTTGTCTACGGTAGTGATGGCTTGATGTTAATGTATTTCTTATTTAAGATGATGTTGTGGTGTGACCCTTGTTTCGGGGGTGAGTTGTTTTTGTGTGTTATTGTGTAACACCTGTTTTATAGGCAGAAAGTTTAAGGTTTTATTTTATTTCATGCCTATGTACTGCGTTTTTGTGGTAGGGAAGAAGTAAAATATGTAACCAGCGGTTAAATTTTGTGGTGTTTTTGAGACAATGTATGTTCAGTTTCATTGACAGTGTGTTATGTTATAGTATAGAAAAACTTAGCTAGGATTGGGTAGTAGGATGGACATTTTTTGTTTGTGCTTTTGGCACGGGTTCTTATTATAGGATATATAGACTGATGTGTTTATTCCTGTTCTGTTTGCTTGTTTTTGTTTATATGAGCCTGATTTATTTTGGGCATTTATTGGATTGTTATGTATATATGTGTTTTTAATAAAATATAAAAAAAAAAAAAAAAACTTCCCAGGGCCTTCCTACTCCACTCTACCAAATCCACATCCACCTCTCTGAACCTCCCCACCTTTCACACCAGCATAATTACCCCAGTTATGAAACAAACATGCCACTCCACACCCTCCCCCTCCCATCTATCATACCCCTCCCTTCCCCCTTCCAACGCTCGAACCACTCCCCTCACCCATTCTTCCGTCCCTACTCTCATACCCCTCCCTCCTCCTCCTCTTAACTCTCATACCCCTCCCTTCCTCTCCTTCCTTCACCCTCCTCTCATACCCCTCCCTCCCTCCCTCCACCTCCTCCCTACTCTTATACCCCTCCCTTCCCTCCTTTCCTTCTCTCATACCCCTCCCTTCCCTCCTTTCCTTCTCTCATACCCCTCCTATCCTACACAAATTGCTATCTCCCTCTTCATGTATGTCAACATCAGAGTAATCATTTATTTCTCTTCCCCTCCCACCTCCCCCGCTTATTAATCACTTTCCAAACAAACAGCCCACACAAGAACCCCATCCCCATCACAACCTCCCCACCACAACCTCCCCACCACAACCTCCCCCACTTATTAATCACCTTCCAAACAAACAGCCCACTGGAAATAAGTCAATTTGTCTGACTTTTTGGGAGGGTTTTCCTAGAAAATTTACACTATGTATGGTAATTGTACTTATGTCTACTTTTGCCTAAATAAACTTTCACCACATCCTCCACCACCTTCCTCCTAATACTACCCACAACCACCGTCCTCCTAATACTACCCACAACCACCGTCCTCCTAAAACTACCCACAACCACCGTCCTCCTAATACTACCCACAACCACCGTCCTCCTAATACTACCTACACCCACCTTCCTCCTAATACTACCCACAACCACCTTCCTCCTAATACTACCCACAACCACCGTCCTCATAATGCTACCCACAACCACCGTCCTCCTAATACTACCCACAACCACCGTCCTAATAATACTACCCACAACCACCGAACTCCTAATACTACCCACAACCACCGTCCTCCTAATACTACCCACAACCACCGTCCTAATAATACTACCCACAACCACCGAACTCCTAATACTACCCACAACCACCTTCCTCATAATACTACCCACAACCACCATCCTCCTAATACTACCCACAACCACCGTCCTCCTAATACTACCCACAACCACCGTCCTCCTAATACTACCTTCCTCCTAATACTACCCACAACCACCTTCCTCCTAATACTACCCACAAATACCGTCCTCCTAATACTACCCACGACCACCTTCCTCCTAATACTACCTACAACCACCGTCCTCCTAATACTACCCACAACCACCTTCCTACTAATACTACTCACAACCACCGTCCTCCTAATATTACCCACAACCACCTTCCTCCTAATACTACCCACAACCACCGTCCTCCTAATACTACCCACAACCACCTTCCTCCTAATACTACCCACAACCACCTTCACCTGAAGCAACGACCTCTTCCTCCAGCTCTCCACCAATAGATTGTTCATTATCTATCGACTCTATCCCCCCTCAACACCATTCACCCTCCACACCATTCACCCTCCTCACCATCCACAGTATCCCCTCTCCACACCCTCCACACTATCCTCCCTCCACACCATCCACACTATCCCCCTCCTCACCATCCCCTCCACACCATCCACACTATCCCCTCTCCACACCCTCCACACTATCCTCCCTCCACACCATCCACCCTCCACACTATCCACCCTCCACACCATCCACCCTCCACACTATTCCCTCTCCACACCATCCACCCTTCACACCATCCACCCTCCACATCATCCACCCTCCACACCATCCACCCTCCACATCATCCACCTTCCACACCATCCACCCTCCACACCATCCACCTTCCACACCATCCACCCTCCACATCATCCACCCTCCACACCATCCACCCTCCACATCATCCACCTTCCACACCATCCACCCTCCACACCATCCACCTTCCACACCATCCACCCTCCACATCATCCACCCTCCACACCATCCTATTATGCCCCCTGAATGGAGCCCAATGTATATATTGTATATTTCATGTATATTATCTTTCATTTAATTTTATATTGCCGATATTTTCATTATTAGCTAAACTGAAGATATCTTGCCTTATATTATTATTTGACTTAGCTATGTCATTAGGCAGGATGTAACATTTGCACTTCACTGTGCTCACTGTTGGAGAGTTGTGGTTGGCTGTCCGCATTGGCAAACTACCTTGTTAACTACCACTCGCTTGTTTGTGTCAGGCTGTACCTCGCACCATCCTGGAGTAGCCGGCTGAGTCACGTGATCGCACTTGAGATTAGAGACTCTCCTCCCTTGATCTGTCTCTCCTCAGCTGGTCACCGCTCTACCAGCACCTCTCTCCAACACTCCAGAGATCTCTCTCCAACACTCCAGAGATCTCTCTCGTCTCTGGTTGTTTGTTCGTTATTTAGACTCTGTTTGGTAGAGTATGATTTTGCTGGTGAGTTGAAACATACTTCTTGGAACTCTGTGTAACTGTTCACAGAGCATAGTTCAGACTTAGTGATTTTTGACGTTTTACTGAGGTTGTGTGTCATACTGACACTCTAAGTTAACCCAGGTCCCAAGCTACAGCTTCTTGCCTATGTTGTATGGCATCTGCACACTGTCGTAGTCGGGGATTTGGTTATGCTGAACTTTAGATTCAGTATTAAGGGAGTTTATGACTTTCATGGAGGATCTGCTGATGGTTCCCAGTTAGGGTCGTTATTTTGTCTCCTTGTTCCTGACGCTGTGCTGCTGCTTGTTATATTATTGTTGTTCAGCGAATCGTTCGTCTTATTGTTCAAGCAAACTGTTTTGATTGCCTGGTTGGTCAAGAAGATAGATTATTTGAGGACGTTTAGTCAGTCACTGTGTAAGTCGAGTCGAGTCTTACTGAGACATAACGAACCACTCTGAGCACATACACACATTCTCACACTTGTACATACTAGTATTATTTTTATAATTGCTGACAACGTACCTGACGGTACTTAAGAGCCATAAATATATAAAATGATTTTGTCCACCTAGACAACCGTGTTAATAAACTTCTCAAATTGTATTTCTTTTAGTTAGTATCCCATCAGTTGCAGTCATAAACACTATCATAAGTTTAAAGGATAACTGGACCACAATATTGACTACTTGTTACAAAAAACAGAAACAGACTGAATGCTAGAGAGGGAGACCTTCTAGTAGTCTCTGGAGATGTCTATAATTAATAGATATCTCCCTTTTTGTAACAGTCTACACTATTCACCCTCCACATCATCCACTCTCCACACCATCCACACTATCCACCCTCCACACCATCCACCCTCCACATCATCCACCATCCACACTATCCACCCTCCACACCATCCACCCTCCACACCATACACCATCCACCCTCCACACCATCCACCCTCCACACCATCCACCCTCCACATCATCCACCCTCCACATCATCCACCCTCCACATCATCCACCATCCACACTATCCACCCTCCACACCATCCACCCTCCACACCATCCACCCTCCACATCATCCACCCTCCACACCATCCACACTATCCACCCTCCACATCATCCACTCTCCACACCATCCACACTATCCACCCTCCACACCATCCACCCTCCATGCCATCCACCCTCCACATCATCCACCATCCACCCTTCACACCATCCACCTTCCACACTATCCACCCTCCACACCATCTACCCTCCACACCATCCAATATCCTCCAAAAACTCAACAACCTCAAGAACCTCATCTTCAACAGCCTCAATAATCTCATCAACCCCTACAACCCTAACAACCCCAAGAACCCTTTCAACGTCTCACAGCTACAAATTTACTCACCCCACAAGCACTATGCATCTCCTATCCCTTCCCCTCACCCCATAAATTTCTCCTGTCTGGGGAAGAGAGCATCTTGAGAGACGACAGTTCCTAAGTAACAGTTACTCCAGCTCGGCAGGCAGGAAACCTTTGACCATGACGTAGCTGCTGCATCTTACACATTATCCTCATTACTTAACTGAAGTCTCCAAGCACAGGCAGACAGATTTCGACACTATATGTATAACTCAACCTTTGTGATGGAATATCACTGGGGAAACATAGTTTTTGTTGTATGTAACTATAATATAGAATAGGTTAGCAGCACATTGTTGTTGCAAGCAATTTTGCTAAAAAAAATCCAACCCTTTCCTTAACATCTGAGCACAAGACAGTAACCCAGAACATAATAAACCTGAAGATAATTAGAGATAGAAAGATAAAAGTATGCTATACAAATAAGAGCATAAGAATATATGAAAAAAAAAACCAGTCCTAATGAAGGCCTGCTGACATATACTCGACAGGTCCAGTTCTTTTCTAGATCTGTAGTGGGAGAGAGGTGAACCACACAGGTTCACCTCTCTCTCCCACTCTACAGTTTGTGACTCGATAAAGCCCACTGCGTGGGCGAAACGTTGTCAATAAAGGATCACATTATACTGCTTATGTGTTTATTTTTCCACAGTAGGCCAACTGACATTTACTAGACGGGTCCAACTCTCTCTCTCTACACTAAAGTAGGCCTACTGGTCTACACTAAGTAGGAGCAACTTTCTTCCAACACAACAATACTCCTAGTGGTCATATTAACCAAGTGCGACTCTCTCACCCAATGCTACAGTAGGCCTAGTGGTCCATACTAAGCTTGTCCAACTCTCTCCCAACGCTACAGTAGGCCTAGTGGTCCATACTAAGCGGGTCCAACTTTTTCCCAACGCTTCACTAGACCTAGTTGTTCATACCAGGCAGGTTAATTGTATTCCCAACACTGGCCCATACTAGGCAGGTCCTACCTTCACTCAAAAATTCCAAGTTACTAGTTGCCTAATCCTATATTTAAAAAATCTTGCTGAAAACATTGAAATCTCACAAACAAACGTATATAAATTTTATGTTAAGTAAAAGGACACAATTGCAACTAATGTGACATTTTATTGTGGCAACGTTTCGCTCTCCAGGAGCTTTCTCAAGCCGTTACAAGCGATAAATGGACATAGTTGGTATATATATACTGTCAAGGTGAGGTGAAAACACTAGTGGTGTTAGAAATAGTAGTGATATAAGTAGTATTAGTAGTAGTAGTAGTAGAAGTAATACAATAAGGTAGTACAATCAATATGCACGTGAGTAAAAGGTGATAAAACAAATACTTGGGTAGTATAACAATAGGTTAGACAAATATTTCTGCTGGAGGTTGAAATATAAAAGGCCAGTAGGAGTGGTCCACATCTACGATGTGCTAAACTAACAGGAGAGACTATGTGATGGTAGGGTTTACTGTTTTCAGGAGGATTCTTGCTAAGACTTCAGAGATGGTGAAGCTGCCTTTGTTTTGTTTAATTGTGTTAGAAACAGAGATAAGTGCTGATTCAAGGCATTTTCGACTACGGAAATTAGTTTCTTTGATTACTAGTCGGGCGTCTTTGAATTTCATGAGATGATTGTTGGAATTTCGGTGTTGTACGCAGGCGTTGTTCAGGTTATCGTTTCTGCATGCATTCATGTGTTCATTGATGCGTGTCTCGAGGTTTCTTGCTGTTTCTCCTACATAAATTCTGTCGCAGCCTCCACAGGGTATAGTGTAGACCCCTGCGTTGACTGGTTCATGGTGCTTGGATCTAGTCCTGGTTAGATCCTTAATAGAAGTACTGGAAGCGATGGCGACTCTAGTGTTAGCTTGTGCAAATACTTTAGAAATGTTGGATGCAACCTGGCTGTTGGGAAGAATTATAACTTTGTTTGGAGTGGAATTGACGCGTGGAGAATTAATGATCTGAAGAGCTCTTTTCTTGCAATCTTTGATGAAAAAGGAAGGAAAATGTAAATCAGTGAAGGTTTGGTGAATGTATGTACATTCCTCGTCAAGAAACTCAGGACTACAAATTCGGTAAGCTCTTAGGAAGAATCCGATGATGATACCTCTTTTGGTCTTAGTATCTTGACTGGAATAGAAATGTGTGAGGTCATTTTTATTTGTAGGTTTCCGGTAAACTTGAAATCTTAGGTTGTTATCTACTTTGTGGATGATAGAGCCGTGTGGGTTATACAGCGCAAGACGTGGTTGTGGCTCCATCCACCGTCAGTTCTTGGGGACAGACATGCAGCCTAGGTGTACTCAGTAATACTCATCTAGCTGTACTCGCCTAGTTGTAGCACAGCTACTACTACTACTAGTAGTAGTAGTAATAGTGGTGGTAGTGGTAGTAGTAATAGTCGTAGTAGTAGTAGTAGTAATAGTCGTAGTAGTAGTAGTTGTAGTAGTAATAGTCGTAGTAGTAGTAGTTGTAGAAGTGGAGGTAACTTTTGGTTGCTGCATAATGGCGGGATTTACTGTTTTGAGAACTCTTGCTAATACTTCTGCTTAATGGCGTCTGAAATGGCGATTAAAGACGATTCAAGGCATATACGTTTGCGAAAATAGGGTTCTTGAATTCCTAGACTGGCGTCACTGAATCTCACTAAATGTTTGGTGGAAGTCCTGTGTTGTACACCTGCTTTGTTCAAGTTGCTGTTTCTACATGCATTATATCAATAGTTATTCTCTGGTGGTGTTCAATAATAATTCTTCGGAGGCGAACTTTAGATTTATTTGGGTTCTTGTACAGGCAGTGTGTTGGATGCTAGGTCCTCCAGGACGACTTCTGACGTGAGAGAGAAGAGGATGAGGAGAGCATGTCTTGCTTGTAGGCCTTCTGAAGCCATAGTGAGGCAGATACAGCGTGTCGTTGACTGAGCTCTGCGTAGGTCTTGGGCTCACGAGATGGCAGCACATGCTTAGTGGCATGAATGTAAAATATAAATCACAACAGCTGTACATCATTGATGTGTTCACTGAGATGTGTTTCTAGTACATTAAGAAAAAAACTCAACAAGTGTTAAGAGACCATGACTCTTGAACTCCCTCCCGATATGCAAAAAGAGAATTACCAAATAAACTCCAGTTGTCTTTAAGAGGGAATTCGAAGGACTTCTCAAAACAGTTCCTGATCAGCCGGGTTGTGGTACAAATGTTTGACTGTCGGTGGCGGGCACTAACAGCATGATCGATCAGGCCAGAACTAGGAGGCCTGGTGTGGGCCCGGGTCTAGAGAGCAGTGACCTCCGGAAGTGATTCCAGGTAAACTTAGGTAAACTGAAGGTATGCGCTATCATCAAGATACGCTGGCTTGTCTCAGTGACATATCTCAGTGTATATTAACATAAACATTTATGTTAATATACACTGATTTTCTCAAATCACATTGAATCAACAACGAACGAGATTAAATGGTTGCAGGTTATATAATTATACATACTAAATTCCGCAAGAGAATCAAAGATCATTCAAGCAGCTTCAGGTACCCACCTTCATGTAAATATACACTGATACGCATATATTTATTCTACAGTTACATACGAACAACTACTGGAAGAACACCTGCTCAAATCTACTAATACATAACTCAAAAGGTTAAATTCTTCTCTGGGGCGCCATAACTTTCTGCATTCTAACTGCACATAGCCAGCAGAGTGACGACACATATGTTTCGTTCAAAATGTATATAGTACTAAGAACCTTAGCTCTGCGTCCAGCATAGCCGGCTCTCCTCTGGTAAGAGTGATAGTGTGAGTGATGGTGAAACTGTTTCTTCTTTTTTTGTGTCACCCTACGTCGGTGGGAGACGCCCTGTGTATTAAAAATAAAAATAAAATATAATAATAATAATTATAACAATAATGATAATAAATATAATAATAATAATTATAACAATAATGATAATAAATATAATAATAATACAAATAATAACAACTGATAATAGCAATGGAAATAATAATGCCGATAAGTAGGCAAGTAATGAGAGAGAGAAAGAGAGAGTGAGAGAGACACAGAGGAGTTCAATACACTTGACATGATAGGAGTGAGAGACAGGTATTGTATTTGGAGAGTTAGAATCAAGCTGATAACCTGAGGGACGTCAACACAGCAAGATATCAACGGCTGCAACATCAGAGAAGCAGAATTTGAATAAGATGGACATAACTGAGGCAGGATATCAAGAGTAGGGACATGAGTGAGTCAAAGTATGAACTGCAGTGATATAAGCAGTGTCCGAAGACCAGGTGAGACGATACATGTTCGCTGGGTTGTACTTGAAGATTAAACAGTTTTACACACACTTATCTGCCTCCTACCTTCCCAACCAAGCCATCTCTGCTGCCTCCTACCTTCCCAACCAAGCCATCTCTGCTGCCTCCTACCTTCCCAACCAAGCCATCTCTGCTGCCTCCTACCTTCCCAACCAAGCCATCTCTGCTGCCTCCTACCTTCCCAACCAAGCCATCTCTACTGCCTCCTACCTTCCCAACCAAGCCATCTCTGCTGCCTCCTACCTTCCCAACCAAGCCATCTCTACTGCCTCCTACCTTCCCAACCAAGCCATCTCTGCTGCCTCCTACCTTCCCAACCAAGCCATCTCTGCTGCCTCCTACCTTCCCAACCAAGCCATCTCTGCTGCCTCCTACCTTCCCAACCAAGCCATCTCTGCTGCCTCCTACCTTCCCAACCAAGCCATCTCTGCTGCCTCCTACCTTCCCAACCAAGCCATCTCTGCTGCCTCCTACCTTCCCAACCAAGCCATCTCTGCTGCCTCCTACCTTCCCACCAAGCCATCTCTGCTGCCTCTACCTTCCCAACCAAGCCATCTCTGCTGCCTCCTACCTTCCCAACCAAGCCATCTCTACTGCCTCCTACCTTCCCAACCAAGCCATCTCTGCTGCCTCCTACCTTCCCAACCAAGCCATCTCTGCTGCCTCCTACCTTCCCAACCAAGCCATCTCTGCTGCCTCCTACCTTCCCAACCAAGCCATCTCTGCTGCCTCCTACCTTCCCAACCAAGCCATCTCTACTGCCTCCTACCTTCCCAACCAAGCCATCTCTGCTGCCTCCTACCTTCCCAACCAAGCCATCTCTGCTGCCTCCTACCTTCCCAACCAAGCCATCTCTACTGCCTACTACCTTCCCAACCAAGCCATCTCTACTGCCTCCTACCTTCCCAACCAAGCCATCTCTGCTGCCTCCTACCTTCCCAACCAAGCCATCTCTGCTGCCTCCTACCTTCCCAACCAAGCCATCTCTACTGCCTCCTACCTTCCCAACCCATCAGCCTCTACCTGCCATCCCTGCCCCACCTTCCCAACCAAGCCATCTCTACTGCCTCTACCTTCCCAACCAAGCCATCTCTACTGCCTCTACCTTCCCAACCAAGCCATCTCTGCCTCCTACCTTCCCAACCAAGCCATCTCTGCTGCCTCCTACCTTCCCAACCAAGCCATCTCTGCTGCCTCCTACCTTCCCAACCAAGCCATCTCTGCTGCCTCCTACCTTCCCAACCAAGCCATCTCTGCTGCCTCCTACCTTCCCAACCAAGCCATCTCTGCTGCCTACTACCTTCCCAACCAAGCCATTCTGCTGCCTCCTACCTTCCCAACCAAGCCATTCTCGCCTCCTACCTTCCCAACCAAGCCATCTCTGCTGCCTCCTACCTTCCCAACCAAGCCATCTCTACTGCCTACTACCTTCCCAACCAAGCCATCTCTACTGCCTCTACCTTCCCAACCAAGCCATCTCTACTGCCTCCTACCTTCCCAACCAAGCCATCTCTGCTGCCTACTACCTTCCCAACCAAGCCATCTCTGCTGCCTACTACCTTCCCAACCAAGCCATCTCTCTGCCTCCTACCTTCCCACAAGCCTATTCCTAGCACTCCTACATCTCCACCACAACCACCATCACTACGTATATTCGCAAACAATTATCATTACCACACCACTGTATCTCCTACTCACCACAAGCCTTTACTCACACACACACACACACACACACACACACACACACACACACGACAAGGTGGACAGAGACAGGATGTTCGAGAGATGGGACACAGCAACAAGGGGTCACAATTGGAAGTTGAAGACTCAGATGAATCACAGAGATGTTAGAAAATTCTTCTTCAGTCACAGAGTTGTCAGAAAGTGGAATATTCTTTAAAATGATGTAGTGGAGGCAGGATCCATACATAGATTTAAAAAGAGGTATGATGAAGTTCATGGAACAGGGAGAGTGACCTAGTAGCGACCAGTAAAGAAGTGGGGCCTGGAGTTGTGAATCTACCCCTTCAATCACAATTAGGTGAGTACACACAAAAAACACACCACTGAATAGCAAAGCTAATAGCGACCAGCGGAGAGGCGGGTCCAGGAGCTGTGGCTCGACTCTTGCAACTACAAATAGGTATACAAACACACACATACACATACAACACACATATAACCCACACACATTTTATGGTAATTTGCGTATAAAAAAAAATGGGACCCCAGAGAGGAGGACAAAGAGCAAGGGGAACCGAAGAAGATAGATTTAACATTAGGTACGATAAGGCTTCTGAAGCCAGGAGAGAGCAGACCTAGTAGCGACCAACGAAGAAACGGGGCCAAGAGCTGTGAATCGACCCCTGCAACCCCATACAGTGAGAACATACATACAATGGCCCAGGCAACGAACGGTAATTAGGGATCAGTTGTGTAAACTGATCCCTAATTACCTAAGAGTCAAGTAATGAGAATTAAAGATAAGCAAAGAAAGACAACAGAAAACAAGAAAATTAAACGTATTTTTTTTGGAATTGGTGTTGAGAAAATATTGACTGGGAGATCTTGAAGATGGAGGAGCATGTATTGTGTTGAGAATCTGGAGGGTAGTGGAGCATGTCTTGTGTGATGGATCTGGAGGGTAGTGGAGCATGTCTTGTGTGATGGATCTGGAGGGTAGTGGAGCATGTCTTGTGTGATGGATCTGGAGGGTAGTGGAGCATGTCTTGTGTGAGGATCTGGAAGATGGTGGAGCATGTCTTGTGTGAGGGATCTGAGGTGAGCATGTCTTGTGAGGACTGAGAGTGCATGTCTTGTGTGAGGGATCTGGAAGATGGTGGAGCATGTCTTGTGTGAGGGATCTGGAAGATGGTGGAGCATGTCTTGTGTGAGGGATCTGGAAGATGGTGGAGCATGTCTTTTAGGATCTGGAAGAGTGGAGCATGTCTTTGTGAGGATCTGAGATGTGGAGCATGTCTTGTGTGAGGATCTAGGAAGATGGATGGAGCATGTCTTGTGTGAGGATCTGGAAGATGGTGGAACATGTCTGTGTATATCGGGAAAGGGTAAGAAGTGAATATATTTCACTGTATAATTATTATTTTTGTTGTTGTTACCTCCAATAAGGGAAGTAGAGAGAGCGTCTTATGACAACTCAAGAGCCTTAAGACGTAGCACAGTTAAACGAGGCTGTGTATATTGAAGTAAGAAGTGAATTTTTCAGTGGTAAAATCATTTGAATTTGAAAGACGAACACATAATGGAGAATAAACGATCCTATGGGCAAAATTCTTAGCGATGATGAAGAGGCAAACTTAACCAGGAAATAAAGACACTCAAGTTCTGAGACAATGCTCATACACATCTGCAGGTACACATGAGCACGCACACAGGCACACGCACACACGCACACACACACACACATACACACACACACACACACACACACATACACACACACACACACAAAGAAGAAAGGAAGATACTGAAAGAGAGGGTACAAAGACGCAAGGAGGAACGAGAGGCAATGACGGAGATGAGCAGGAGAACCCAGTCCCGTGTGGAAGAGCAAACACAACCTCCTTCAGAACCACCCACAGAAGGACTCCAACCATGGCAACCCCAATGCAACTAAACAATGTAAACCAAAACCCACACACTGTACCCTCTGCCCCCACCCCTCATCACAAACTCCACCCCCACAGCAACCCCCCATACGTCCCCGCCAGGGTTACCGCTCCCCCAACCCCAACATTCTTCCCAGGCCACTGTTTTAGAAAAGTTGAAGGTTTGGTATACGAACTCGGATGGAATAACAAATAAATGTGAGGAGTGGCACGAAAGAATCAAGGAGACGTTCCCAGACATCATAGCACTCACAGAAACGAAACTCACTGGGATGACAACAGACGCAGTCTTCCCACCCGGATATCAGATCCTGAGCAAAGACAGAAGGAGCAGAGTGGGAGGAGGATTTGAGGAAATGGAAGGAATAGACGAAATTGGCTAAAGGGATTACATAGTAGGTAAAATTCAGTCTGGGGGACATAAGGAAGTCATTGCAGTGATGTATAACCCACCACAGAACTGCAGAAGACGAAGAGATAAATATGAAGACAGCAACAGAGTGGAGGATGGGTTAGTGTCTAAGATTAACATGAAGCAGGGGTAGCTGATGGTCGTGTTGTGCGTCAGGGTAGCAGCCCTGACTGGCTGACCTGTACTAGACACAATTTCTGAATGAGAGGGTTCCCGATAGATGAGTTCTAGTATTTATTCGGTTCTTAATTTTCGTGAACGACCAGCCTGCAGAGATAGATTCTTACTTATTGATATTTGTCGGAAATGAGAAACCGGTGAGATCAATTGAAACGACAAATAAGAATACAAAACCTTCTTGAAGATGTTGCCCTATGAAAGATTGAACTCGTCAGTGATCACTAACAACTCCAAACTGGTGTTCATGGGTAAACAGAGACAAATATAGCTGGTCAGAAACAAGTGAGACAGAGAGAGCTGATTATGTCACGAGTAATGACCTAGACAGACGACCTGGATATGACCATAATGCCGAACACTCGCAAAAGCTTAAATAAATAGAATATCATAAGCGTAAACAACACAGTCTAATATAATAAGAATTTCAGGAAGCTCATAAACTTTTTTTTCTGGAAATTTAAGAAGAATTCTTTCATGATATACTATACGATATATGTGAAGGCAATATTGGAGTTGGGAGCGCTAGCGGAGATTCAAAAGCTAATAAACATGTCTGAGGGAGAGTCAGAGATCTGCAACAATATGCCTTAGATAAAATCCTGAGTTATGAAGATTATTATCATGATTATTATATTATAAAAAAGGCCATTAGCCCCTCTGGGGTACACGGCTGAGCTGTGATGAGACTCTAGAAGTTTAATTCACTATGAGACAGTCACAATGTATTAAACTGTAGGTAGTGAAGACATGGATACTGAGATTTTTGCATGTGACTTCACGTGTTACTGACGCCATACTGGACGTCACAGCAGACAGCAGTACTAACGAACGAATACACATATCACTCACTACCCTATGGAGTTTGCAGCACAATATAGAACCCGCTTTTGATAAAGCACGTAAAGAAGATGGAAAAAGTGCAAAGATTTACCACGAGACTAGTCTCGGAGCTGAGAGGAATGAAATATAAGGAGAGACGAATGGAATTAAATCTGGCGACATTAGAGGATATAAGGATCAGGGGTGACATGATTACGACGCACGAAATACTGAGAGGAGTTAATAGGGACAACACAGCGATGGTACAGCTGGATGTTAAAAACACAGGTGAGTCACAGGGATATTAAGGATATACTTGTTTAGCCTTTAAGCGGGCAGGAAGTGGAATGACTTAGACAACGAAGTGGCAGAGGCAGGATGTATGTAGTATTAAGAATAGGTATGATAGGGTTCATGCAGTCAGGAGAGAGTGAGGCTAGTAGTTATCAGCTGAGAAGGCGGACCAGGAGCAGAGACTCGACCCCTGCAACCACAAATAGGCGAGTACCATGCCTGTTTTGAGACTTGTAAGTCTCTACGATGGTTATTATTTGTAGTGTTGTTGCTTGTAGTAACCTAAAAGATGATAAGCCAAATCTAGCATTCCACAAATTTCCCAAAGAATTTACAATACAGTGACGAAAAAGATGGATTTTTTTCATGAGCCCTAGAAAATAGGGATTATTATTATTATTATTATTATTATTATTATTATTATTATTATTATTATTATTATTATTATTTTATTATTATTATTATTATTATTATTATTATTTTTATTATTATTATTATTATTATTATTATTATTATTATTATTATTATTATTATTATTATTATTATTATATTATCATCATCATTATTATTATATTCATGGAATGCGCTAAACTTGTAGGGGTGATACTGTATAGCACAAGATTACTTTTCTTTTAAAAATTTGCCGACGAAGCTGCTAGTTTATAGTACACCCACAAATCCATCCCGTGGGCGGTAGCTCAAGAGCATATGGATACATGAAAGGCCTAAGAACTAGCCCTACAAAGGTTAACAGGAGTATATCAAGATTTATATCTAAAATTGTCATATCTGATTCAGGCAAATATAGGATATTTATTTGTTGAGTCTGGTATCTTATATTCGTTAATAAGGAACCCTGACATATCACATTGGTTACTATACTGTGTATCTGGGTCACCATCTGGAGAAGACCCGGGCTGGCAGTACCGGCGAATCTACAAGAAGAAGAACTGTGTATCTGTCAACTACCGGAAGTGCTTGTAGTCAAGCCTAAGCCTGGCTATTCTAACATCAGTCCGTTTGTTTACATTGCATGTTGCTCCATAATCATACTTATCTACGATCGTGTTATCATAGTAGGTGATGGATCTACTCAGGCTTCTAACTGCATTCCTATGACAATCACTTTCATTATTTATTTCTCTTATATTATTCCTAACGCTAGCCAAATATATACCAAAGTTAAATTCTATATTTTCCTTCAAGGTATTATTTTCTTTTGGCTAATTTATCAACTTTATGATGAAGGAGCAATTTACTGTGTGATGGAATCCATGAATATTGTGATTTCGGAGTCCATACACCTGGCTCTTCCAGTGGACATATTGCTAAAGAAATTATGTGAGTCAAATGCTCTCAATGATAACGTAGAATCATTAATAATCAGAGAGTCAAAAGTGATAGTCTTAGAGTCACAAATTAGTTTTAGACTATTAGGATGGCGAACAATTCGGTTTGCAGTGTAGATGCACAACTGTTAATTCTTATGACTAACTCGACAACATAATTGCTTGAGTTGTTTTCTAAGAAGGTGACAAGAACAACATACAACCCTGCCAGTGTATATAACTTGTAATATATTATTACTAAAAGTTAAGCGAAAAATTTCTTCTTGAGAAGTTGCCTTTATAAGTGATTTAAGGAAGAGATTACTAGTGATGGGCTTCTTGGAAGGGGCTTTCAGATATGAGATATTAAAAGAACACAGCTTACATGAAGGGTGTAATGTTCCTATTGTCTACAGAGAAACAATTCGTGAAGGTTATAAACAATTAATATAACTGCATGTTTTAACAACCCTTTTAGATCTGTGTTTATTTAAAGACATTTAGTAATATTTGTAGTGACAGCGTCTGGTTCATTTCTTAACATTCTCATACAAAGTACTCTGTTAATCTCAGTAATCCTATAACTGAGTCTAGGAACACCAAGGTCTTTCCTCATATTAACAACCTTGGTAGTTTCAGGATCTCCATAAATAATTCTGAGGGCTTCGTTTTGCATTAGCTCCAAGGGCTGCCAGGTTGCTCCCATGTTCAGCTAAACCGAACATGGACGCAACATAAGCAATTAAGGATTCAATATAGGCCATGTGCATCATTCTCACTCTTCTTACATCAGCACCATAGTTGGGGTTGTAGCCAGCAACAGCTCTGGCAGCATTTAGCCTATCTTTACGTTTCTTATTTAATTGTGGCATGATGGATTTATTGAAGGATGCGTTTTCACCAAGGTATCTGTAAGATCTAATGTAGCAAATAGAAGAATAGTGCATGTCGTTTGTTTGACAATATCTTAGCGTTTGATAAAGGTATGACGAGGCTTAGTCCATTACAAATTACTTGAATTCGTTAAGAATGGCACTTATTTTCTATATGCCTAAACAAATAGCTTTAAGCATAACTTATAGTTAGATGTTTGCCATATGCATAGCTATAAGCATAGATTATTGCTATATGTTTGGTTGAAGTAAAACATTTAGGAGAGCATTAATCAGGATGCTAAATAGCATGGGACTGAGAACCTCCCTGTGATGTAACTAGTTACATCTGTTTAGTCTCATTTCTAGAACCTTGGTAGAGAACAGAGGATACTCTACTTGACAGATAACCTATTGTCTAGCTATGTTATCTCCAATTTTTATTTTGGCTAGTTCATGTAGAATAATAGTTCTGTTTGCGATATCAATTAAAGATTTCTAGATCAAGAAATGTAGTAAGACTAATAGAAGAGTGTGTGGGTGAGAAAGATGGCAGTGCAATTATGCACACTTTTTCCTCTCATAAAACCATAGAGCTAAAGTGAGAGTTGGTGTCCGGTTGTACAGTTTAAGTATCATTCTTTCGAAGGTTTATTTGTGTATTGTTCCGGTCACGGTATTGTCTTTGTGTTATTTACGGTAGAAAAGTTGTGTCCTCTTTTTCTGTTGTTTATATATGTGACCCAAAACAGTTAATGAAGTTATCTCTAGATCCGGGTTAAAGATCAGTTTTCTTTTGTATTTAACTCTTAGATTGTGGGAAATATGATCAAGATTGATGCTTGTGAGTCTTGGAAAGGGATTAGATAGAAGATCATCAACTATAACATAGTTATCCATCGTATACTATATAACACAGTATATTCAGTCCTAGGCACATGTCTAATATGTTGCTAAATGTGTGAATAGGTTCAATAGTGCCCACAATTTTAGCCTTACCATGCTCATTTACATTTGTTTTAGTTCAATTGGTGTTAATTATACCCCTCCACAGTGCCCCGTGGCCTGGTGGCAAAAGCTCTCGCTTCACACAGTGAGGGTCCGGGTTCGATTCCCGGCTAAGGGGTGGAAACATCGGACGTGTTTTCTTACACCGGTTGTCTATGTTCACCCATCAGTAATAATGGGTACCTGGGTGTTAGTCGACTGGTGTGGGTCGCATCCTGGGACAAAACTGACCTAATTTGCCCGAAATGCTCTGCATAAGAAGGTTTTTTTTATATAGTAGTATGTCATTGATGTCAGCTAGGCCTGTATACCTTGTACATGTACTTGTAGTAAATAAAGATATTATTATTATTATGTCCGACATTAATGTATCAAAGAATAAGAGTAGGTTCACTATTGATGTGACCTGGTAAAGCATCAGGTTGAAATTGTTTAGCTGGGACATGAATATTGAAGATGTTAATAAAGAAGTTGCCTACCTATACTCTAACACCGTGATTTTGTATGTTTACTCAACTAAATTTATATTACCTCAAGTTATACGCTGTCTATCCAGGTAATTTTGGGGGAGGTTCTCCACCTCGTGGTCTACATTCTGGTACTTCACTTCACCAGTACATTCCTTGGTCATGTTGGCAACCAAAATTCCTCGCCTCCTTTATTACAAGTTGTTAAAAATTTAATAGAGATTGTGCCAGTTGCGAGTTCATTTTTGTGGTCAAAATTACCATTCTGACTACCTAGCCGTAAATAATTTGTCATTATCAACTCGAGATGGTCATTTATTTTATGCAAGAGTGTTACGACCTGAAATAGATCAGGTGTATTTGACACTTTTCCATAGAGAGGTATTAACGAGTAACTCCTGTCTTTAGCACCCAGATCAGCCAGTGGTACCGTTGCACTGGCATCTTCTGGTGGTGCTTCTGGCATGGATGACTCATCATCCACACTAGGTAATTCCTGAATGACCAACGTCTGATGGAGTCACAGGTGTGGCGGCAGTCTGACTGGTGGGGCCACATGTGACTGGAAGAGTGATAGATTCACCCACATACTGAAGTGTAGTCACAGGTGTGAACGGTGGCAAATCAGTGTCTTCGTGTGTCTCCCTGTATGCTAGCAGGGGTGGCTAGCTCCTCCACAAATTCTGATGAAGAAGACCATTTGGTGTTACCAGAAAAGTTTCCAGATGTGGCACTGGCCCGCCCACAATTTCTAGAGAAGGAAGTCAAAGGTATGGTTGTGGTAAACTAGCTGGCCTCACCCTGGCTTGTCATTAACGGACTGTTGTCTGGTTTAGCTCCAAGATTGTTTGGGTTCCACTTACAATCCTTATGCCAAATTTCAACTACAACTGTTGCACGGTTAATACATATCAATTTTCGTTCTTTCCTATTCTGGCTATCACGCCTCATTGTGCATTCCTTAGCGGGATGTTTTATAGCACACCCCACCAAGAATGGAGTGTGTTGCAGTCTAGTGCAACATACCACATGCTTGCAGTTGTAGCGCCCAAGGTCAGGGGATGTTGATGCACCTTGATAGGTAGGTAGGTAGGTAGGTAACGTAAGCCTGGCGCTCAGTTATTGCGTGTGATGGGCGCCGGACCCACCCAACTGGTAACCATTTGGGCTCTACCCTTAAGTCTTTTAGGTCTAATTCAACTCATCCTCTTAACCACAGACATCATGGCATTCTTGTAAAAGAAGTTAGATGGGTGATTGCTGTAGGCGCCTTCTTTAGTAGATATATGACTGATTTGCTCAAGCAGGGAGCAGTGGCTGCGTGTTTACTGCTTGCACCGCACACTTCTTCTCTCGCCTTCTATCTAATTTTTTTAGGTTTTCCTTTGTGGCATTTTTTGGGGGGAGGGGGATACAGGACAACCTAACCTAACCCCCTAAATTAACCTAACTTATAAATGTGCTGCAAACCCTATGTGAAGAAGTTAATTGCTCGGAGAGCGTTCACCCTCTGTAAAATAGGAAGGATCAAGGAAAAAAGACTATCTTAAGATAATTATGCTAACACATTGCTTAATATTCTGAGTTTGTGGTGGAGGCAGAGCAGCTTGTTGCCTCCATAAGTTTTATTTAGCAGGTCACTGATCACATCATTATTACTCGTCCACTAACACACACTACGATGAATTATTTCTTAATTAAATCCTTGTGTTAGTATATTTCTTTGTTACTTCCATTAACCAAGCACATTCAGCACCACGCTGGGTGCTGTCCGAAGCCATAGTTTTAGTTTGATATCTTTATTATGCACCCCATACCCATCCTGTGGGGGGTAGTCACCCCATACCCATCCTGTGGGCGGTAGTCAAAAGATTACAGAGGTACATAATGGGTCCAGGGACTGGGCCCCAAAGTTTTGATAGCTGAGCAAGTTACAAAGGTAATGAATCAAGTAAGTAAGTAATCTTACTTACTTACGTTTATATAAGGTTACAATCATGAATGGGAGGTTTGCTGCAGTTCCTTGATTCAAGAACCCTTGACATCATTAGAGCTCTTCTTTTAGAGGAGCAAATGAGGCAGGTAGTAACACTTAAACACACATTTTAGGTCACATTAACAATAGGTTAGACAAATCAATTTAGTTGGTGTGGGTAGGACATGCTTAGCTTGGGACGCTAACTTCATGTGTTTTGGTTCCTCTCCGTTACTCTCTTTGTCTTTTCCCTTCCCTTTTTCCCTGTCTTCCTGCTCGTGACATTTTTTTTTTCTTCTCTTCCTCCTTTCTCTACCCTACGTTTTCTCCTTACTCCTTTCCCTTTCCTCTCCTATCTCTCTCTCCCTGCCCTGCTTGCTGTACCTTCCCCTCTCCCCTCTCTCTGTCTTCCTTCTGTCTCATACTCCCTCACTCCACTTTCACAGCTTTCTGTCTCAATTATTCGCTGTCTTTGACATGTCCCCAATGTTTTTCTTCTTTGTTATCCCGTCAGTTTCCCACGTTATTCTCTCCCTTTATCCATCTATTATTCCCTCTATTGTCCCCTATGCTTTCCCTTTCTTTGTCCTCTCTGTTGCCTCGTCTGTTTTCCCGTCTGTTTCCTCCGTGGCTGTATGTAGCACGCTGGCTCTCAGGGAATGACGGGTCGTGTCTGTGAAAACAACCTCCTTACACTCTTACTGTAAGAAGGTGGTGCATATATTATAGGTCAAGCTGTTAAAGGTAAGGTGTCCTTGCTATTACTCTCATTGAGCCCTTAGCCGTCTGTCTGCGTGTGTGTGTGTGTGTGTGTGTGTGTGTGTGACAGAGAGAGACTGTCAGCTTCAGTTGGTTGATAATGAGTCTTTAGTTACATTTAATGACGGGTTTTATACACTTGTTGTTGTACCTGAAAGGGGATCCAACACTCGCTGCCTTTTATGTCATTGTGGGAAAAATTCAGTGAACCTGAAACTTATTAATTCATCTTCATTTTCACTGGATGATTCTCAAAATATGTTTCTTGAGTTTTTGCATATCCTTATTTTCTGTCCTAGTTCACCAATTGTATTTATAAGTTCATATCTTCCTTTAACCATTTTGGAAAGTCTTTCAACAATTTTATTTTTGGCATTTGCGACACTGAGGAATACCTGAAGAAATGGACTTAACGTGGTTTAAGGTGAATTAACTTTAATTCACCTTTGGAATTAGCATTGCACAGGTGAATTAAAGTTCCTTCATTAGTTTAAAAAAAAAAAGTAATTATTACTAGAAGAGAAAAGGGAAAAAATATGGTTATTTTGAATTATACTGATTATTAAAGCAAATTCAGCGATTTACTATCCAATGAGCAAATGTACATTAAGCTTCGTTCATATTCTGTAAGCAGGACTCAAAGTATCTGCAGTACAACTCTACCTACCTGGAGTCTACCTGGAGGGCATTCCGGGGATCGACGTCCCCGCGGCCCGGTCTATGACCAGGCCTCCCGGTGGATCAGGGCCTAATCAACGAGGCTGTTACTGCTGGCTGCTCGTAGTCCAACGTACGAACCACAGCCCGGCTGATCTGGCACTGACTTTAGGTATCTGTCCAGCTCCCTCTTGAAGACAACCAGAGGCGTACTGGTAATGCCCCTTATGGCTGGTGGGAGGCTGTTGAACAGTCTTGGGCTCCGGACACTTATTGTGTTTTCTCTTAGTGTACCAGTGGCGCCCCTACTCTTCACTGGGGGTACGTTGCACCGTCTGCCAAGTCTATTGCTTTCGTATGTCGTGATTTCTGTGTGCATATTAGGGATCAGTCCCTCCAGAATCGTCCAGGTGTAGATTATGATATATCTCTCTCGCTTGCGCTCCATTGAATATAAGTCTGGTGTTTCCAGGCGTTCCCAGTAGTTAAGGTGTTTAATGGAACTTATACGTGCAGTAAAGGTTCTCTGTACATTCTCTAGATCTGCAATTTCACCTGCCTTGAATGGAGATGTTAATGTACAGCAGTATTCCAGCCTAGAGAGAACAAGTGATTTAAAAAGGATCATCATTGGCTTAGCATCCCTTGTCTTGAATGTTCTCATTATCCATCCTATCAGTTTCCTCGCAGATGTGATAGTGGCATTGTTGTGGTCCTTGAAGGTGAGGTCTTCGGACATTACCACACCCAGGTCTTTCACATTACTTTTCCAAGAGGAGCAAGGAACCTGGACTCTAGCTTCCGATAATTTACAGGGTTATGGCAAGTCCGGGTGTGGTTGAATATCTCATTTGATTCCTGAGGTGTTCGTGTTGAATATCGGTGTTGTGTTAACCTAACATCTAGAGATTTGCCAGTCACTCCCTCGTAAGATAAGTTGCAGCCATTATAACTAATTCTGAAAACACACCCAACACAGTCTTCAGAGGAATTCTTGATCAAAATGCTTTTAATAGTCCTGAATTCTTAAAAACTACTTGTATATTGAATCATTTTAGAGCATTTGGCAGGACAGATAAATTTTCATTATATGGGAGAACCAGCACATTCTTAATCTGGGGTGTTATCTTAAGTTCAGTCCTATGAAAGAATCTACTTGGATTTCCAACTTTATTTCTGCAGCATTGCAATCATCTGATGATGTGTTGATTGCATCACGAAAGTCCTAAAGATATCACTCAACTCTCCCAGTGGTTATTTTGCATCTTTATATATATATATATATATATATATATATATATATATATATATATATATATATATATATATATATATATATATATATATAAAAGATAAAAGATGCAAAATAACCACTGGGAGAGTTGAGTGATACCTTTAGGACTTTCGTGATATATATATATATATATATATATATATATATATATATATATATATATATATATATATATATATATTTTATCGATATATATATATATATTATTTTTATTAACACATAGGCCGTTTCCCACGAAGGCAGGGTGGCCCGACAAAGAAAAACTTTCATCATCACTCACTCCATCACTGTCTTGCCAGAGGCGTGCTTACACTACAGCTACAAAACTGCAACATTAACACCCCTCCTTCAGAGTGCCGGCACTGGACTTCCCATCTCCAGGAATCAAATCCGGCCTGCCGGTTTCCCTGAAACCCTTCATAAATGTTTCGTTGCTTACACTCCAACAGCACGTCAAGTCCCAAAAACCATTAGTCTCCATTCGCTCCTATCTCACGCACGCAAAACCTCCTTTATCCCCTCCCTCCAACCTTTTCTAGGCCGACCTTTACCCCGCCTTCCCTCCATTACAGATTTATACACTCTCGAAGTCATTCTATTTTGCTCTATCCTCTCTACATGTCCAAACCAACTCAATAACCCCTCCTCAGTCCTCTGGATAACAGTTTTGGTAATCCCATACCTCCTCCTAATCTTCATTCTACGGATTCTCTGCATTATATTCACACCACACATTGCCCTCAGACATGACATCTCCACTGCCTCCAGCCTTCTCCTTGTTGCAACATTCACAACCCATGTCTCACATCCATACAAGAGTGTTGGTATAACTATACTCTCATACATTCCCCTCTTTGCTTTCATGGATAAAGTTTTCTGTCTCCACAAACTCCTCAGTGCACCACTCACCTTTTTCCCCTCGTTAATTATATAATTCACCTCATCCTTCATAGACCCATCTGCTGACACATCCACTCCCAAATATCTGAACACATTCACCTCCTCCATACTCTCTCCCTCCAATCTGATATCCAATCTTCCATTATCAAATTTTTTTGTTATCCTCATCACCTTACTCTTTCCTATATTCACTTTTAATTTCCTTTTTTTACACACCCTACCAAACTCATCCACCAACCTCTTCAACTTCTCTTCAGAATCCCTCAAAAGCACAGTGTCATCAGCAAAATGCATCTGTGACAACTCCCACTTTGTGTTAGATTATTTATCTCTTAATCTCACACCTGTCGCCAACACTCGAGCATTCACCTCTCTCACAATCCCATCCATAAATATATTGAACAACCATGATGACATCACACATCCCTGTCTAAGGCCTACTTTTACTGGAAAATAATCTCCCTCTCTCCCTACATACTCTAACCTGAGCCACAATATCCTCGTAAAAACTCTTCATTGCTTTCAATAACCTACCTCCTATTCCATACAGTTGCAACATCTGCCACATTGGTATGTTATCCACCCTATCATATGCCCTTTTCCACATCCATAAATGCAACGAAAACCTCTTTACTCTTTTCGAAATACTGTTCACCTATATGTTTCACTGCAAACACTTGGTCTACACACCCCCTACCCTTCCTAAAGCCTCCTTGTTCATCTGCTATCCTACTCTCCGTCTTACTCTTAATTCTTTCAATAATAACTCAACCATACACTTTACCAGGTACACTCAACAGACTTATTCCCCTATAATTTTTACACTCTCTTTTGACCCCTTTGCCTTTATAAAAAGGAATTATGCACACTCTCTGGCATTCCCTAGGTCCCTCCCCCTCTTCCAAATATTTATTACATAAAAGCATCAGCCATTCTAAAGTTATACCCCTACCTTTTTTTAACATTTCTGTCTTTATCCCATCAATCCCAGTTGCTTTACTCCTTTTCATTCTACACACTGTTTTATGCACCTCACTCACACTCACAACTGGCTCTTCCTCACTCCTACATGATGTCATACCTCCCTGCCCAGGCACGAAGTCCCAGCTTTTTTATCTTCATCAACATTTAACAGTTCCTCAAAATATTCCCTCCATCTTCCTGATATTTCCAACTCTTCATCTAATAACTCTCTTCTCCTATTTTTAACTGTCAAATCCATTCGTTCCCTAGGCTTCTTAACTTATTAATCTCATACCAAAACTTTTTTTTTATTCTCCACAAAATTTGTTGATAGCATCTCACCCCCTCACTCATTTGCTCTCTTTTTACATTCCTTCACCCGTCTCTTAACATCTCTTTTTCTCTCTTCCCTCCTTGCGTCACTTCTACTTTGTATATGTTAACTTTTTCTCTTATTACTCTCTTTACCTTTTCAATCCACCAGTCGCTCTTCTTTCCTCCCGCACCCACCTTCCTGAAGCCACACACTTCTGTTGAACACTCTAACACTACATTCTTAAATCTATCCCATACCTCTTCAACCTCATTGCCTATACTCTCACTAGCCCATCATTCTTCCAATAGTTGTTTATATCTTACCCTAACTGCCTCTCTGTTACTTGCTGATGCCATTCTCCTTGTTTCCCGTCTACCTTTTACTCTAACTGTGGCTATAACTAAAAAATGATCTGATATATCTGTGGCGCCTCTATAAACATACATATCCCGACGTCTACCCATCAGTCTTCAATCTACCAATACATAGTCTAACAAACTACTGTCATTACACCTTATGTCATATCTTGTATACTTATTTACCCTTTTTTTCTTAAAATGAGTATTACCTATTACCACACCCTTTTCTATACAAAGTTCACTCAAAAGCCCCTCATTATCATTTACACCTGGCACCTCAAATTTACCTACCACCCCCCTCTATAACGGTTTCACCTACTTTAGCATTCAAGCCCACCACCACAGCTACTCTCTCACTTAGTTCAAAAATTCCTAAACACTTACTTAACATCTCCCAGAATCTCTTTTTCTCTCTTACCTACACGCCTTTCTTCTCCAGATGTATTAACACTTATTATAACCCACTTTTCGCATCCGACCCCTATTTTAATCCACATAATGCTTGAATTCATTTATTTATATTCCCTCTTTTCCTTCCATAACTGACCCTTCAACATTATTGCTGCCCTTTCCTTAGCTCTAACTCTTTCAGATACTTCTGAAACCCCCCTACCTCCTTCAGCTTTATTTCGCTTGGAGCCAGGACATCCAACTTCTTTTCATTCATAACACTGGCAATCATCTCTTTCTTACTCCCGGCCTTTTAGTCGCCTCTTAAAACACGCATGACTTAAGAATGAAAGATTCTTTTCCACTTTCCCATGGAGATGAAAGAAAATAGATAAGAACAAGAACTATTTAGAAAATTGAAGAAAATTCAGATCAGTGTCTATACATATACGTGTTGGCTAAGTGTTAGTAGAAGTAGCAAGACGTACCTGTTTTCTTGTGTGTTTATGAGACAGAAAGAAAAGAAAACCAATTACAGGTTTCCGTTTCACAAGCATTTGGCCTGGGTATATATATATATATATATATATATATATATATATATATATATATATATATATATATATATATATATATATATATATATATATATATATACTAGTTCATCAAGCATCTTTTGTATGTTATATCCAAACATTATCACATTATGCGAAATACAATAGACCAGTTTCATTAAGGCTACACTTTCAAAGGTCAGCATTACTAATCGAGGTGATTAGACTTTGACTGCATTTTTGAAAAAGCTCAGAGTTCATTTACTAAAGGTCAATACGGTCGATTAGAGCAGTGTTGCCCGCAGCTCTGCCCTTTCCCTAAGAGTAACTGTGAGGAAAAAACAAGAATATAAGAGTAGCCCACACAGCATTACCTTTATAATGTTTGTTATTCTCTCTTCTTCTTCTTCTTCTTCTTCTTCGTCTTCTTCTTCTTCTTCTTCTTCTTCTTCTTCTTCTTCTTCTTCGTCTTCTTCTTCTTCTTATGTGCAAAGAGACACATGCTAACACTCAGAGAAACAATAAAACAATAAATGCTCAGACAGACAGACAGACAGACAGACAGACAGACAGACACGTAGACACACAGGCAGACAGACACGTAGACACACAGGCAGACAGACACGTAGACACACAGGCAGACAGACACGTAGACACACAGGCAGACAGACACGTAGACACACAGGCAGGCAGACACGTAGACACACAGGCAGACAGACACGTAGACACACAGGCAGAGAGACACGTAGACACACAGGCAGACAGACACGTAGATACACAGGCAGACAGACACGTAGACACACAGGCAGACAGACACGTAGACACACAGGCAGACAGACACGTAGACACACAGGCAGACAGACACGTAGACACACAGGCAGACAGACACGTAGACACACAGGCAGACAGACACGTAGATACACAGACAGACAGACACGTAGACACACAGGCAGACAGACACGTAGACACACAGGCAGACAGACACGTAGACACACAGGCAGACAGACACGTAGACACACAGACAGACATACACGTAGACACACAGGCAGACAGACACGTAGATACACAGACAGACAGACACGTAGACACACAGGCAGACAGACAGAGAAAACAGCAGACAGACAGTGAACACAGGCAGACAGACACGTAGACACACAGGCAGACAGACACGTAGACACACAGGCAGACAGACACGTAGACACACAGGCAGACAGACACGTAGACACACAGGCAGACAGACACGTAGACACACAGGCAGACAGACACGTAGACACACAGGCAGACAGACACGTAGACACACAGGCAGACAGACACGTAGACACACAGGCAGACAGACACGTAGACAACAGGCAGACAGACATGACACTACAGACAGACTAACTACACAGAGCAGACAGACACGTAGATACACAGACAGACAGACACGTAGACACACAGGCAGACAGACACGTAGACACACAGGCAGACAGACACGTAGACACACAGACAGACATACACGTAGATGCACAGGAAGAGAATGTAAAACGCTGAAAAATTGAAAGATAATAAGATCAGATATAGGAAGAAAAAGAGCAAACAAAAAAAGAAGTGAGAGAAAAAAATAAAGAAGGATATGGATAGTGAGACTCGAGTAGTAAGAAGCAGTTGGCAGAGAAGTGAGAAAGCAGACAGTAACAAAGAAGAAGAGAGAAAGAGATGACACAGATAAAACCCGGCAATCCATACCCAGACATTCACTTGACAGCAGCACCATAGTGGTGGTAGTGGTGGTAGTGGTGATAGTGGTGGTATATGTGGTAGTGGTCGTAGTAGTGGCAGTGTTGGTGTGTGTGGTAGTGGTCGTAGTAGTGGCAGTGTTGGTATATGTTGTAGTGGTGGTAGTAGTGGTAGTGTTGGTATATGTTGTAGTGGTGGTAGTAGTGGTAGTGTTGGTATATGTTGTAGTGGTGGTAGTAGTGACAGTGTTGGTATATGTTGTAGTGGTGGTAGTAGTGGTAGTGTTGGTATATGTTGTAGTGGTGGTAGTAGTGGTAGTGTTGGTATATGTTGTAGTGGTGGTAGTAGTGGTAGTTTTGGTATATGTTGTAGTGGTGGTAGTAGTGACAGTGTTGGTATATGTTGTAGTGGTGGTAGTAGTGGTAGTGTTGGTATGTGTGGTAGTGTTGGTATGTGTGGTAGTGGTCGTAGTAGTGGTAGTGTTGGTATATGTTGTAGTGGTCGTAGTAGTGACAGTGTTGGTATATGTTGTAGTGGTCGTAGTAGTGACAGTATTGGTATATGTTGTAGTGGTGGTAGTAGTGGTAGTGTTGGTATGTGTGGTAGTGGTCGTAGTAGTGGTAGTGTTGGTATATATTGTAGTGGTCGTAGTAGTGACAGTGTTGATATATGTTGCAGTGGTCGTAGTAGTGACAGTGTTGGTATATGTTGTAGTGGTCGTAGTGGTGACAGTTTTGGTATATGTTGTAGTGGTCGTAGTAGTGACAGTGTTGGTATATGTTGTAGTGGTGGTAGTAGTGGTAGTGGTCGTATTAGTGGTAGTGTTGGTATGTTTGGAAGTGGTCGTAGTAGTGGAAGTGTTGGTATGTGCTGTAGTGGTCGTAGTAGTGGCAGTGTTGGTATGTGTGGTAGTGGTCGTAGTAGTGATAGTGGTCGTAGTAATGGTAGTGTTGGTATGTGTTGTAGTGGTCGTAGTAATGGCAATGTTGGTATGTGTTGCAGTGGTCGTAGTACTGGCAGTGTTGGTATGTGTGGTAGTGGCCGTAGTACTGGCAGTGTTGGTATATGTTGAAGTGGTCGTAGTAGTGACAGTGTTGGTATATGTTGTAGTGGTCGTAGTAGTGACAGTGTTGGTATATGTTGTAGTGGTCGTAGTAGTGACAGTGTTGGTATATGTGGTAGTGGTCGTAGTAGTGCCAGTGTTGGTATATGTTGTAGTGGTCGTAGTAGTGACAGTGTTGGTATATGTTGTAGTGGTCGTAGTAGTGCCAGTGTTGGTATATGTTGTAGTGGTCGTAGTAGTGACAGTGTTGGTATATGTGGTAGTGGTCGTAGTAGTGGCAGTGTTGGTATATGTTGTAGTGGTCGTAGTAGTGACAGTGTTGGTATATGTTGTAGTGGTGGTAGTGGTCGTAGTAGTAGCAGTGTTGGTATGTGTGATAGTGTTCGTAGTAATGGCAGTGTTGGTATGTGTGGTAGTGGTCGTAGTAGGGGCAGTGTTGGTATGTGTGATAGTGGTCGTAGTAGTGGCAGTGTTGGTATGGGTGGTAGTGGTCGTAGTAGTGGATGTGTTGGTATATGTGGTAGTGGTCGTAGTAGTGGCAGTGTTGGTGTGTGTGGTAGTGGTCGTAGTAGTGGCAGTGTTGGTTTATGTTGTAGTGGTCGTAGTAGTGGCAGTGTTGGTATGTGTGGTAGTGGTCGTAGTAGTGGCAGTGTTGGTGTGTGTGGTAGTGGTCGTATAGTGGCAGTGTTGGTTTATGTTGTAGTGGTCGTAGTAGTGGCAGTGTTGGTATATGTGGTAGTGGTCGTAGTAGTGACATTGTTGGTATATGTGGTAGTGGTCGTAGTAGTGGCAGTGTTGGTATATGTTGTAGTGGTCGTAGTAGTGACAGTGTTGGTATATGTTGTAGTGGTGGTAGTGGTCGTAGTAGTGGCAGTGTTGGTATGTGTGATAGTGGTCGTAGTAGTGGCAGTGTTGGTATGTGGGGTAGTGGTCGTAGTAGTGGCAGTGTTTGTATGTGTGATAGTGGTCGTAGTAGTGGCAGTGTTGGTATGTGTGGTAGTGGTCGTAGTAGTCGCAGTGTTGGTATATGTGGTAGTGGTCGTAGTAGTGGCAGTGTTGGTGTGTGTGGTAGTGGTCGTAGTAGTGGCAGTGTTGGTTTATGTTGTAGTGGTCGTAATAGTGGCAGTGTTGGTATGTGTGGTAGTGGTCGTAGTAGTGGCAGTGTTGGTGTGTGTTGTAGTGGTCGTAGTAGTGCAGTGTTGGTTTATGTTGTAGTGGTCGTAGTAGTGGCAGTGTTGGTATATGTGGTAGTGGTCGTAGTAGTGACATTGTTGGTATATGTGGTAGTGGTCGTAGTAGTGGCAGTGTTGGTATATGTGGTAGTGGTCGTAGTAGTGGCAGTGTTGGTATGTGTGATAGTGGTCGTATTAGTGGCAGTGTTGGTATATGTGGTAGTGGTCGTAGTAGTGGCAGTGTTGGTATATGTGTTAGTGGTCGTAGTAGTGGCAGTGTTGGTATGTGTGGTAGTGGTCGTAGTAGTGACAATGTTGGCATTTGTGGTAGTGGTCGTAGTAGTGGCAGTGTTGGTATTTGTGGTAGTGATGACTGTCTAGGTAGTGGTATTAAAGTTGATAGTAGTGGCTGTGGTGGTAGTAGTTGTAAAGTTAATAGTGGTGGTAGTGGTGGCTGTGGTGGTAGTAGTTGTATAGTTAATAGTGGTGGTAGTGGTGACTGTGGTGGTAGTGGTGGCTGTGGTGGTAGCGGTGGTTGTGGTGGTAGTGATGATAGTGGTGGCTGTGGTGGTAGTGGTGGTTATGGTGGTAGTTGTGATAGTGGTGTGTGTCGTGGTAGTGGTAGTAGTGGTAGCTGTAGTGGTAGTGGTGGTTGTGTTGGTAGTGGTCGTGATGGTAGTGATGGCAGTAGTGGTAACGTTGATACTGGTGGTTGTGGTGGTAGTGGTGGCTGTGGTGGTTAGTGGTGGTAGTGGTGGCTGTGGTGGTAGTGGTGGCTGTGGTGGTAGTGGTGGTAGTGGTGGCTGTGGTGGTAGTGGTGGCTGTGGTGGTTAGTGGTGGTAGTGGTGGTTGTGGTGGTAGTGGTGGTAGTGGTGGTAGTGGTGGCTGTGGTGGTAGTGGTGGTGTGGTAGAGTGGTGGTAGTGGTGGCTGTGGTGGTGTGGTGGGTGGTGTGGTAGTGGTGGTTAGTGGTGGCTGTGGTGGTTAGTGGTGGTGTGGTGGTAGTGGTGGTAGTGGTGGGGTGGTAGTGGTGGTGTGGTGGTAGTGGTGGTAGTGGTGGTAGGGTGTGTGGTGGTGTGGTAGTGGTGGTAGTGGTGGTTGTGGTGGTAGTTATGTGAAGACGATTTCGTGGGTCACTAAATCATTGGCTCTGTCCCAGACTAGGTTTTTCTGATTGATAGCTTGAACAACCAGGTTGTTTGTGTTATTTACACAAGAGTCCAACGTATGCATCACATCCCGGCCATGGTGTGATAAAAAAAATCTAGGGGTTTCCTTGCAATTTTTCCATACATATGAAGGAAGGTACTAAGAAGTTTTGATTCTTTTACACTTACTGAAGCGTGTTACCTTTTAGAGTACTCTTTGCACCTTTGCTTTTCACTGGGAATATTTGTTCAATATGCCGACCCACTTGCTTTGGTAGGGAGCGATTTCTTTGTGAATATTTGGGACCAATCCCTCGATGTGTAAATTATAATGCATTTTTCTCTTAATGGTTACAATGAGTATAGTTTTAGGGGCTTCGAGCAATCCCAGTAATTTAGGTTCTTGACTGTATTTAACTGGGCAGAGAAAGTTCTGTGTGCATATTTTGCCTTCCTTAAAAGGGGCTGTTAAAGTACAGCAATATTCTATTTCATTTCAGCGAAAACAATTGACTTAAGTCACTTGTTCTAGAAAGAACAAGAGACTTTAAGAGTATCAACATTGCCTTGGAATCTATTGTTTTGAAGGTTCTAGTTATCCAGCATTTAATTTTCCTTACGGTTGTGATGATGACAATACTCTCATCCCTGAATGTGAGATCTTGTGGCATTATCACTCCTATGTCTTTCATGATAATCTTTCATTCTATTGGGTGGTTTCAATTTGATTTATAATTTTTTATCCATAGCGTAATAACTGAAATTTGTCCTCGATGAACATCATATTTTTTTCCTGTGGCCCACTGGATGACTTGGTTTATATCAGCTTGTAGATTTGATTTGTCCTTAGTGAATATCACTCTCATACAAATTCTAGTATCATCTATAAACGATTATTTATATCGCACAAAATAAGTTCTTTACAGTCTAGAAGAGATGAAGGAAACAAAAATCCAAGGCATAAACGACATTTAATATCGCGTTCTTGCTTAAAGGAGGTGGAACTTACACTTATGACTACAAAGAAATGAATGCGATATTAAATTCACGATACAACTCTGTCTAGTTAACCATTAACTCGACAATAAATTGAGAATCCAAATGAATTCTTCATGAGACTTGAAACTCTGCCAGCATCTCCAAAATTTCTGACATAAAACTAAGCCCATTCGACTTTGAAGAAACCATTGATAGCATGCCTGTGCACTCTGCCCCAGGCTCAATAGTGAGCAAAGTAAAATCAGTGAGTGCCACAGTGAAAAGATCTGTTTCCCAAGGCACAGTACTCACCCCAATTCTTTTTCTCATTCTCATATTCTAATATGAGAAAAAGAATTGGGGTGTGTACTGTGCCTTGGGAAACAGCTTTTCACTGTGGCACTCACTGATTTTACTTTGTTCATTATTACTCCCCATATTTCCGGTTATTTCTTTTCTTGCAAGGTTGAGCCTGGGGCAGAGTGCACAGGCATGCTATCAATGGTTTCTTCAAAATCGAGTGGGCTTAGTTGTATTTCAGAAATTTTGGAGATGCTGACAGAGTTTCAAGTCTCTTTCATGAAGAATTCATTTGGATTCTCAATTTATTGTCCAGTTAATGGCTAACTAGACAGAGTTGTATCGTGAATTTAATATCGCATTCATTTCTTTGTAGTCATCAGTGTAAGTTCCACCTCCTTTAAGCAACAACGCGATATTAAATGTCGTTTATGCCTTGGATTTTGCGCATGAGAGAAAGAATATTGAATTTCTTTCACTTTCGTTAACGGCCTTTTTGTTTCCTTCATCTCTTCTAGACTGTAAAGAACTTATTTTGTGCTAAGTGTTTTCTGTTTCTCTGGCTAGTAGTTCCTTTGTTCTTCTAATAGTCTGGAATTCTCATGAAGTTCTATGATTTGTCATCTTCGCCTGAGTAGGAAATATCCCTCTTTTTCTAACTTACATTTCTTTTTTCTTCTCAATCATATGTTTTTGTCGCAAGCTTCTAGTGCAGCTGAGCAAATATTATGGAAACACTGACTCGTGTTCATGTTATTTATACAGTCTTCCTAGTGTAGTTCAGCAGCTAATTGAATTATTCGATCCTAGTTAAAGTGTTTGTTGTTAAAGCTGAATTTGATGAATACACCTTCTTGGCTGTTTGTGTGTTGCTGTTCATGGAGAGCGTTGATGCATGTCAATGCTTCAGTTAGGTTATGATCCTAGATTCTTGTTTTCGATACCACTATGTTCTCTACTTGATCATCAGTATTTGTGAATATAAGGTCAAGGGTATTTTCTAAAGTGGTCGGTGTCAATGTTTGCTGCCTTAAGGCTTAAGGCTTAATACTCTATTTTTTATTTGCTATTGTACATTTTGACATATAGTTCCATCACTATTAAAAAAGCATTATTAGCTGGCGACAGGCAATTAATACTTCTTAATTATTAACAGTCATTCAGATACATAACACTCTGCATAATGATTTTGGCTTTCACCTCCAAACAGACAATTTTCGCACAGTATCAATCATAGTCAAAATCAAAACACTTAATATATATGTTTGAACACTCAAAAATATGTAAATTAATACTAAAATTAAGGATTCTTTTATATATCGTGTATCAAACGTTGAAATTCACAAAAAGTTAAAGGGAATGATTACAACCACTTTGTATACGAGGCAAGACTTAAAAAAAATTCAATTAATATTGATGAGACTGGTTATTACCTCCGTATAAAGCGCACTTATGGTACAGTAGAGCAATTATGGGAGAGCATGCCATGAGTACCATGGAAGATCAATGTGGAAGAAAGACGATACTTATTGACGCAACATCAGACATGGTTTGGTTGGTGTACCATGAAATTCACACAAGTCGTGATAACTAAGAGGTGTTCACCTGTTGTATGACCCTTTGAATGTTGTCCCTGGTGACAATGTACCACAGAGTTGTAGACTCAGAGTTGTAGACTCAGAGTTGTAGACTCAGAGTTGTAGACTCAGAGTTGTAGACTCAGAGTTGTAGACTCAGAGTTGTAGACTCAGAGTTGTAGACTCAGAGTTGTAGACTCAGAGTTGTAGACTCAGAGTTGTATACTCAGGGTTGTAGACTCAGAGTTGTAGACTCAGAGTTGTAGACTCAGAGTTGTAGACTCAGAGTTGTAGACTCAGAGTTGTAGACTCAGAGTTGTAGACTCAGAGTTGTAGACTCAGAGTTGTAGACTCAGAGTTGTAGACTCAGAGTTGTATACTCAGGGTTGTAGACTCAGAGTTGTAGACTCAGAGTTGTAGACTCAGAGTTGTAGACTCAGAGTTGTAGACTCAGAGTTGTAGACTCAGAGTTGTAGACTCAGAGTTGTAGACTCAGTGTTGTGTCCAGAGAGAGAAATTCGTTACTTATCTCTCTTACCGTAAATGAGCAACTTTTACGTAAAGACAAACCCATTCTTCCCCCTTCCACACACACACACACACACACACACACACACACACACACACACACACACACACACACACACACACACACACACACACACACACACACACACACACACACACATTTAGTCAATATTTAGTCAATAAGTATGATAAAGCTTATGGAGTGGGTAGAGTGACCGAGTAGGGGCCAGTGAAGAGGCGGGGCCAGGAGCTGTGAATCGACCCCTGCAACCGCAACTAGGTGAGTACACACACACACACTTGCTGCCTTTTTTTGTATCATATAAGTAAATAGTACGTAGGTCTCCACTTTCCCTTGAGAACCAGTCTGTTATGTGAGTTTCTGCAAGCATTGCAGTTGACTCCTTGAGGAGTCAACTAATAAAGTTATTTTGTTGTTGTTGCTTTGTTTATGTTTATTATTCATCTGATGTGTGGGATATTTTTGTTGACATTACTGTTCATGGTTGTGATGAGGCCACTGGCTTCATCTACAACGTAACATGGCTCCGAGGCGGTGTAATATATTTGGAATTTCTTGCCATTCATTTTCGCGTACTAACACTAAAAAAAATCTCAGCAGACAGACTAGTTGTGAATATCATAGTTTGCTTCCGTAGCTTGTTGTTATTTCTTGTTAAGTGGTAAGTTGGGCGGTCTATGTTATAGTATTGCTTCATACTTAACGATATATATACTGCATATTTTTGTGATACTGATGGTGTTAATATTGGTGGTGGTTGTGGTGACGGGATGACGGGTGTGGAGGTGGCGGGATGACGGGTGTGGAGGTGGCGGGATGACGGGTGTGGAGGTGGCGGGATGACGGGTGTGGAGGTGGCGGGATGACGGGTGTGGAGGTGGCGGGATGACGGGTGTGGAGGTGGCGGGATGACGGGTGTGGAGGTGGCAGTGGGATGACGGGTGTGGAGGTGGCGGGATGACGGGTGTGGAGGTGGCGGGATGACGGGTGTGGAGGTGGCGGGATGACGGGTGTGGAGGTGGCGGGTGGTTGACCTTCTTAAGGAAAGCAATGCCAGAGGAACTATGAAGATGATCTGCTCCTACTCTGCCTGAGCCAGGTGCTCAAGACTCTGTCAAAAGGCTGGTGCTCAAGACTCTGACATGAGCCAGGTGCTCAAGACTCTGCCTGAGCCAGGTGCTCAAGACCTCCTGTCAGATTGCAAAGGCTGGTGCTCAAGACTCTGTCAAAAGGCTGGTGCTCAAGACTCTGACATGAGCCAGGTGCTCAAGACTCTGCCTGAGCCAGGTGCTCAAGACTCTGTCAAAAGGCTGGTGCTCAAGACTCTGTCAAAAGGCTGGTGCTCAAGACTCTGACATGAGCCAGGTGCTCAAGACTCTGACATGAGCCAGGTGCTCAAGACTCTGTCAAAAGGCTGGTGCTCAAGACTCTGCTATGAGCCTGGTGCTCAAGACTGCCATAAGGCTGGTGCTCAAGACTGCCATAAGGCTGGTGCTGAAGACTCTGCTATGAGCCTGGTGCTCAAGACTCTGCCATAAGGCTGGTGCTGAAGACTCTGCTACGAGCCTGGTGCTCAAGACTATGCCATGAGCCAGAGGCTCAAGACTCTGCCATAAGGCTGATGCTGAAGACTCTGCCATGAGCCTGGTGCTCTCAAGACTCTGCCATAAGGCTGGTGCTCAAGACTCTGCCTGAGCCTGGTGCTTAAGACTCTGCCTTAAGGCTCGTGCTTAAGACTCTGCCATGAGCCTGGTGCTCAACACTCTACCATAAGGCTGGTGCTCAAGACTCTGACATGAGCCTGGTGCTCAAGACTCTGCCATGAGCCTGGTGCTCTCAAGACTCTGCCATAAGGCTATTGCTCAAGACTCTGCCTGAGACTGGTGCTTAAGACTCTGTCATAAGGCTGGTGCTTAAGACTCTGAAATGAGCCAGGTGCTCAAAACTCTGCCATGAGCCAGGTGCTCAAGACTCTGCCATAAAGCTGGTGTTCAAGACTCTGGCATGAGCCTGGTGCTCATGCTCAAAACTCTGCCATAAAGCTGGTGCTCAAGACTCTGCCATTAGCTTGGTGCTCAAGACTGCCATAAGGCTGTTGCTCAAGATTCTAACATGAGTCTGGTGCTCAAGACTCTGTCATGAGCCTGATGCTCAAGACTCTGCCATGAGCAAGGTGCTCAAGATTCTGCCATAAGGCTGCTGCTCAAGATTCTGCGTGAGCCTGATGCTCAAGACTCTGCAACAAGGCTGGTGCTCAATACTCTGCCATAAAGCTGGCGCTCAAGACTCTGACATGAGCCTGGTGGTCAAGACTCTGCCATAAGACTGGTGCTCAAGAATCTGTCGTGAGCCAGGTGCTTAAGACTCTGAAATGAGCCTGGTGCTCAAGACTCTGCCATGAGCCAGGTGTTCAAGACTCTGACAAGAGCCAGGTGTTCAAGACGCTGACATGAGCCTGGTGCTCAAGACTCTGCCATGACCCTGGTACTGAAGACTCTGCATAACCAGATGTTCAAGACTCTGCCATGAGCCAGGTGCTCAAGACTCTGCCATGAGCCTGGTGCTCAAGACTCTGCCGTGAGCCTGATGCTCAAGACTCTGCCATGAGCCAGGTGCTCAAGACTCTGCCGTGAGTCTCGTGCTCAAGACTCTGCTGTGAGCCTGGTGCTCAAGACTTTGCCGTGAGCCTGGTGCTCAAGACTCTGCCGTGAGCCAGGTGCTCAAGAAGAAATATTAAAGAGTTTTTGTGTTTCAAGACATCATCAGGGAGGTCGGTGTCTCATGATTAATGAACGGAAGATCGAGCCTTTAATCACCTTGCGCTGAATATGTTGTACGGGTTTATCACGTCATTAAAAAAATCTAAATGGGAAGGTTGTGTCTCTGAGAGATCATAATCAACAACTTGGAAGTAGGAACTATTTATGGAAAAAATATTGCTGATAGAGAAATGTCTTTGATTCAGGATTATCCAACCGGGAGTGCATGCGGCACTTGGTGGTGCATGCGGCACTTGGTGGTGCATGCGGCACTTGGTGGTGCATGCGACACTTGGTGGTGCATGCGGCACTTGGTGGTGCATGCGGCACTTGGTGGTGCATGCGGCACTTGGTGGTGCATGCGGCACTTGGTGGTGCATGCGGCACTTGGTGGTGCATGCGGCACTTGGTGGTGCATGCGGCACTTGGTGGTGCATGCGGCACTTGGTGGTGCATGCGGCACTTGGTGGTGCATGCGACACTTGGTGGTGCATGCGGCACTTGGTGGTGCATGCGGCACTTGGTGGTGCATGCGGCACTTGGTGGTGCATGCGGCACTTGGTGGTGCATGCGACACTTGGTGGTGCATGCGGCACTTGGTGGTGCATGCGGCACTTGGTGGTGCATGCGGCACTTGTGCATGCGCACTTGGTGGTGCATGCGGCACTTGGTGGTGCATGCGCACTTGGTGGTGCATGCGGCACTTGGTGGTGCATGCGGCACTTGGTGGTGCATGCGGCACTGGTGGTGCATGCGGCACTTGGTGGTGCATGCGGCACTGGTGGTGCATGCGGCACTTGGTGGTGCATGCGGACCTTGGTGGTGCATGCGGCACTTGGTGGTGCATGCGGCACTTGGTGGTGCATGCGACACTTGGTGGTGCATGCGAGCACTTGGTGGTGCATGCGCACTTGGTGGTGCATGCGGCACTTGGTGGTGCATGCGACACTTGGTGGTGCATGCGACACTTGGTGGTGCATGCGGCACTTGGTGGTGCATGCGACACTTGGGGTGCATGCGGCACTTGGGGTGCATGCGGCACTTGGGTGCATGCGATGGGTGCATGCGGCACTTGGGGTGCATGCGGCACTTGGGGTGCATGCGGCACTTGGGGTGCAGTGCGGCACTTGGGGTGCATGGCACTTGGGTGCATCGACTTGGGGTGCATGCGACACTTGGGGTGCATGGCACTTGGGTGCATGCGACACTTGGGGTGCATGCGGCACTTGGGGTGCATGCGACACTTGGGGTGCATGCGACACTTGGTGCATGCGAGGTGCATGCGACACTTGGGGTGCATGCGACACTTGGGGTGCATGCGCACTTGGGGTGCATGCGACACTTGGGGTGCATGCGACACTTGGGGTGCATGCGACACTTGGGTGCATGCGCACTTGGGGTGCATGCGCACTTGGGGTGCATGCGACACTTGGGGTGCATGCGGCACTTGGGGGTGCATGCGACACTTGGGGTGCATGCGGCACTTGGGGTGCATGCGGCACTTGGGGTGCATGCGGCACTTGGGGGTGCATGCGACACTTGGGGTGCATGCGGCACTTGGGGTGCATGCGACACTTGGGGTGCATGCGGCACTTGGGGTGCATGCGACACTTGGGGTGCATGCGGCACTTGGGGTGCATGCGACACTTGGGGTGCATGCGACACTTGGGGTGCATGCGACACTTGGGGTGCATGCGACACTTGGGGGTGCATGCGGCACTTGGGGTGCATGCGACACTTGGGGTGCATGCGGCACTTGGGGTGCATGCGACACTTGGGGTGCATGCGGCACTTGGGGTGCATGCGACACTTGGGGTGCATGATGCGACACTTGGGGTGCATGGGGCACTTGGGTGCATGCGACACTTGGGGTGCATGCGGGGGCTACTTGGGGTGCATGGTGACACTTGGGGTGCATGCGGCACTTGGGGTGCATGCGACACTTGGGGTGCATGCGACACTTGGGGTGCATGCGACACTTGGGGTGCATGCGGCACTTGGGGTGCATGCGACACTTGGGGGTGCATGCGACACTTGGGGGTGCATGCGGCACTTGGGGTGCATGCGACACTTGGGGTGCATGCGGCACTTGGGGTGCATGCGACACTTGGGGGTGCATGCGGCACTTGGGGTGCATGCGGCACTTGGGGGTGCATGCGGCACTTGGGGGTGCATGCGGCACTTGGGGTGCATGCGGCACTTGGGGTGCATGCGACACTTGGGGTGCATGCGACACTTGGGGGTGCATGCGGCGAGCGCATGAACGCTTCCAGTGATACATCAATATTTTATACTATTCTGTGGTTAATGAATATTTTTCTTAACTCTTCATAAAAATTACATGCCAAAAAAAATATGAAATACATTTTGTATCCTGGAAGATCGTGTTCAGACTGAGTAAATTTCTGGTCCCTCAGACAGCCGCACCATCGAATATATTGATTTTTTCTATTAAGACTAATTAATTCACGTTTTGTTAAATTCAGCCAAATAGAGAATTTATTTTGTGTACTTTTAAAAAAATGCATTTTATTTTAATCTCATTATTAGAGTATCTGGGTTTTAGAAATAGACAAGAAATCGGAAATTTAATATATTTTGGACTTTAATGCAATTCATTTTTTTGCTAACAAAATTTTTATGAAACTGGGGTGCCTATGTTGGGAGAAATTTGGTATTGGGTCACACAGGCTTATAAAAGCTAGACAACCCTGTCTAAAAGAGAGATATAGCTAGAATATGATACCTAGTGACTGCCAGTCTTATAGTACAATAGCTGCCAGTCTTATAGTACAATAGCTGCCAGTCTTATAGTGCAACAGCTGCCAGTCTTATAGTGCAATAGCTGCCAGAATTATAGTACAATAGCTGCCAGTCTTATAGTACAATAGCTGCCAGTCTTATAGTACAATAGCTGCCAGAATTATAGTACAATAGCTGCCAGTCTTATAGTACAATAGCTGCCAGTCTTATAGTGCAACAGCTGCCAGTCTTATAGTGCAACAGCTGCCAGTCTTATAGTACAATAGCTGCCAGTCTTATAGTACAACAGCTGCCAGTCTTATAGTGCAATAGCTGCCAGTCTTATAGTACAATAGCTGCCAGAATTATAGTACAATAGCTGCCAGTCTTATAGTACAATAGCTGCCAGTCTTATAGTACAATAGCTGCCAGTCTTATAGTGCAACAGCTGCCAGTCTTATAGTACAATAGCTGTCAGAATTATAGTACAATAGCTGCCAGTCTTATAGTACAATAGCTGCCAGTCTTATAGTACAATAGCTGCCAGAATTATAGTACAATAGCTGCCAGTCTTATAGTACAATAGCTGCCAGTCTTATAGTACAATAGCTGCCAGTCTTATAGTACAATAGCTGCCAGTCTTATAGTACAATAGCTGCCAGTCTTATAGTACAATAGCTGCCAGTCTTATAGTACAATAGCTGCCAGAATTATAGTACAATAGCTGCCAGACTTATAGTGCAATAGCTGCCAGTCTTATAGTACAATAGCTGCCAGTCTTATAGTACAACAGCTGCCAGTCTTATAGTACAATAGCTGCCAGTCTTATAGTACAATAGCTGCCAGTCTTATAGTACAATAGCTGCCAGTCTTATAGTACAATAGCTGCCAGTCTTATAGTACAATAGCTGCCAGTCTTATAGTACAATAGCTGCCAGTCTTATAGTACAATAGCTGCCAGTCTTATAGTACAATAGCTGCCAGTCTTATAGTACAATAGCTGCCAGTCATATAGTACAATAGCTGCCGGTCTTATAGTACAATAGCTGCCAGTCTTATAGTAAAATAGCTGCCGGTCTTATAGTACAATAGCTGCCAGTCTTATAGTAAAATAGCTGCCAGTCTTATAGTACAATAGCTGCCGGTCTTATAGTACAATAGCTGCCAGTCTTATAGTAAAATAGCTGCCAGTCTTATAGTACAATAGCTGCCAATCTTATAGTACAATAGCTGCCAGTCTTATAGTACAATAGCTGCCAGTCTTATAGTACAATAGCGCCCAGCTTGCTCTGTATCGCTGACCTAAGCACCATTTCTCAACTTGCTTAACACTACAACAGTTTGCAACTCAAATGCTTGTTTTCTTTAAATATTTCGATCACCGAGAGTTCATGATTGTTCCACACGTGTATAAAGTGAAACAGGAGTTTTTTGTACTTTTCCTGCTACGTCAAAGAGAGTAATTTTGCTCAATTGTCTGTCACTCATATACACTACCACTAATCTCAAGAGGCTTGGCATACGTGACCAAGATACGTTGCATACGTGACATCTGTGACGTTCCAGAGTACAAACATGTGGTAATTATTAAACTGTTGATCAGGAAGCCAGCAAGATGCCATCTGCCTCTTTCTAAGGGCTGGGCCCCTCAGTAGGAAAGGGCTTGAAAGGGCTGATACCACCTTCTCCCTTGGAGAATTTTCTCCACAATAGCTGTCAGTCTTATAGTACAATAGCTGCCAGTATAACAGTACAATAGCTGCCAGTATTAAAGTACAATAGCTGCAAGTCTTATAGTACAATACCTGCCAGTCTTACAGTACAATAGCTGTTCATTAAACTGGAACAGATGGGGAAATTTCAAAACATTAACTTTGCACATAAAACTAAAACAATGGATAACGTCTGTGCTGAAAGCTTCGCTGAGATGATTTCCACCTTGGCGTGGGGGTGGGATTTTTTTCAGTGCACACAGAGTCAAATTTCTCCCCCAGGAAATCAACTTCCTGGTGAAGCGCAAACTTTCTTCCAGTCATCTTGACAGCAGCCGCGGCAGTGCCGTCATGCTGTCTAGACACTGTCATCATCAGTGTTCCCCCAGCAGCAGCAGCAGCTGCAGCAGCAGCAGCAGCAGCAGCTGCAGAAGCAACTTACCACGGCTCAACTCCGGCATACACCTGCAAGTTGATTCTTTACACAAATAAACCGCACATAAGAGCTTACGACGATGTTTCGGTCTGACTTGGACTATTTACATTTACAAAGTTACACTGACTTAGTGTGACGAAATATCGTCAACTCCTCTTATCATAAGGCACCTTATCATAAGCCTTTTCCAAATCCATAAATGCCACAAAAACCTCTTTACCCTTATCTAAATACTGTTCAGCTATATGTTTCACTGTAAATACTTGGTCTACACACCCCCTACCTTTCCTAAAGCCTCCTTGTTCATCTGCTATCCTGCTCTCCGTCTTACTCTTAATTCTTTCAATAATTACTCTACCATACACTTTACCAGGTATAGTCAACAGACTTATTCCCCTATAATTTTTACACTCTCTTTTGTCCCCTTTGCCTTTATACAAAGAAACTATGCATACTCTCTGCCAATCCCTAGGTATATTACATCGACACCATGCCTAGCCCTTCTAGGGCAGGGTAGGTGCCTAATCCAGAGCTTGCTTTCACCTGCGGCTCACAAGACTGCTATTCCCTTTAGCTCCCCTGGGGCAGGGAAGATGGCAGACCAAAGATGGGCTTAGCTTCTCCCTACGAGGCCCGTGAGGGCGGGGAATGTGGCTAGGCCTGGGGACCGTTGGTCCCACAGATGAGGAGGTCCCAAGTACCTCCTACCATGGCAGACATTAATCTGAGATACTCCCGAGAAAGGGAGCCAAGGCCGGGCCACCACTTGGACAAGGCCCGGGCCGGGAGAGTCCCGGCGAATCAACAAGAAGAAGAAGGTACCTTACCCTCTTCCATACATTTATTAAATAATAGCACCAACCATTCCAAAACTATATCCCCACCTGCTTTAACATTTTTATCTTTATCCCGTCAATCCCAGCTGCTTTACCCACTTTTCATTCTACCCACTGTCCCACGAACTTCCCCCACACTCACAACTGGTTCTTCCTCACTCCTATAAGATGTTATTCCTCTTTGCCTTATACACGAAATCACAGCTTAACTATCTTCATCAACATTTAACAATTCCTCTTTACATCGATGGCACTGGGCCCAAGAGGATCCAGCTGATGGCTGGATCAATGGTTCGTGCTCCTGGTAAAACAGCACTAATATTCTGGATCATCTGTCGATTGCTGTCGAATTGGTATATATATATATATATATATATATATATATATATATATATATATATATATATATATATATATATATATATATATATATATATATATATATATATGTCGTACCGATTAGATAAAACTGGTCAATTAGCAAGAACTCATTTAAAATTAAGTCCTTTCTAAAATTTTCTCTTATACATTTAAAGATATATTTTTTTCATTTATGTTAATGTAAAAATTTATAATTTTGTACCAAGAGAAACTTTGAAAACCTACCTAACCTTATTACAACAAGCGCAATTTAATTTAGCCTAACCCAACTAAATATATTTTAGATACGTTAACATTAATTTAATAATAAACAAACACAATGAAATATATTTTTTTCGTTATGTTCAGAATGATTTTGGCGAAATTATTGCATACATAAATTTTCACTTGTCTTATATGGCAAGGTGAGCGTTGCTATTTAAGCCAAAATCGCAAATTTTACCTAATATACAGCAACTACCACCTGTTGCAACGGTAACTGCTTGACCAGCTCCGGGCTCCCATCCATCAACACCGTAAGCCCAGCAACTACCACCTGTTGCAGCAGCCTTGCCCCGAAAAAAAAAAAAAAAATGTACTACAAATAATATACTTTCTTCCAACTCAGTGTCATGCTGTTATACAACAGTATACCGGTGTGCAACTGATGGGATAAAGGCATATCCTCCTCTTAAAATTTACTTATGTATAACTCTACATACACACACACTTATTATGTTGCGCCAAAGTGGATAGGCCACTTACCTTTACAACCCTAACCTCTCCCCCCCCCTCCCACCTACTTCCCAATTTCCATCCTTACCCATCTTACCGACGCTCAGGTCAATCAAGCTCCAACCTAATATATATATATATATATATATATATATATATATATATATATATATATATATATATATATATATATATATATATATATATATATATATATATATATATATATATATATGTCGTGCCGATTAGGTAAAACTTGCGATTTTGGCTTAAATAGCAACGCTCACCTTGCCATATAAGACAAGTGAAAATTTGTGTATGCAATAATTTCGCCAAAATCTTTCTGAACATAACGAAAAAATATATTTCATTGTGTTTGTTGATTATTAAATTAATGGTAACGTATCTAAAATATATTTAGTTGGGTTAGGCTAAATTAAATTGCGCTTGTTGTAATAAGGTTAGGTAGGTTTTCAAAGTTTCTCTTGGTACAAAATTATAAATTCTTACCTTAACATAAATTTAAAAATATATCTTTAAACGTATAAGAGAAAATTTTAGAAAGGACTTAATTTTAGATGAGTTCTTGCTAATTGACCAGTTTTACCTAATCGGCACGACATATATATATATATATATATATATATATATATATATATATATATATATATATATATATATATATATATATATATATACATGCGTTGTGCCGAATAGGTAAAACCTTTGAATTTTGGCTTAAATAGCAACGCTCTTCTTGCTGAATAAGGCAAGCGAAAATTTGGGTATGCAACAATTTCGCAAAAATCGTTCTTAACCTAACGAAAAAAATATATTTCAGTGTGTTTATTTATTATTAAATTATCGTAAACTTATCTAAAATATATTTAGTCTGATTAGGCTCAATTAAATTGCGCTTTTTATAATAAGGTTAGGTAAGTTTTTTTTAAGTTCTTTTCGTACAAAATTATTAATTTTTACATTAACATAAATAAAAAAAATATCTTTAAACGTATAAGAATTTTTTTTAGAAAGGACTTAAATGAGTTCTTCCTAATTGACCAGTTATACCTATTCTGGACGACTTATATCTATATGGAAAAAAAATACGGGGAGGAGTTGAATGATAGTTCTAGGCGTTTTATGTTACAATTGACACATTATAAGGAGCTTGCAATGTTGCATAATAGAGGAGGTTCAAGCAAATTCAATTAGAGGAAGCGTATTTGCTGGAATGAGGCAGAGAGGCAGTAAGTGCCCCAGGCATACCAATACCCATAGCCAGAAAGACTGAATATTATAGCATTAGATGACAGTCAGCCCACAATCACTGATATTGTAGTAATAACATAATGAACGTAACGTTAGTGACATGACAGTTATCAAAAATTCGGTCAGACTACAATAAAATATAAATGACTTTATTTGCCAAATATAGAATAACAGGCAGTTGTCTTAATTCAATTCTTTTCCATGAAATAATTGGATAAAGTCTCTTCTGATAAAAAAAAAATCACCTACTTCTGGGCTTCCTCGAGACCATTCTTAGAAATTTGTATCTTATGTACACAAATCTTAAAAAAATGACTTAATTACCTAGTTATTTACTTATTAAAAGCTGGACAGGTTGCTTAGAAAAAAAATTGGATTGATTTTGGCCTGCGTAGATCCCAATTTGTTTTTTGGAAGAACTTGGGAACAATTTAAATACTATAGTACATGCGATTATTTCTGAGTGTCACGTGTGACTAGCTTCAACTCTTCATCGCTGATAACTTGATAATGAACTTGAGATCTCCTGCAGTCTTAATATATTGTTACTTTTTAGGCTATTTTTCTCTCTAAGATAAGAAGAGAATGCCTCTTTGGTTTAGCTTCAAAGTTCGTGTTTCTTAATGGAAACTGAATTAGATTTGGGTTAAATATGTATTAATTCGCCATTTTTATTCAAGAAATTTGGATATTAGTTTACATACTACGACTTGTGAATGACTTTTCTGATTCACATCAAATTTTCAATGCTAATATTTCAATGCATTATAAATTTATGACGCACTCTGCACTATTCCAGTCGCGTGCATTGAGGAACAGGAGACTTGGGTTATGCAGTACGGGATACTTTCTCAGATCGTGCAGCGATATAAATACATTTACTTCTATGAAGAATGCAGTAGAATAACAAATTTAAGATATTCCTATAGGTTCAAGTCTGGGCACCCAAAATCTTTTCCTCGCTTAATGATAATAAGATAATCCTTAAAGAACTCAACTGTTAGAAGCTAGAGATAACTTATCCACCAGGAATTTTGTCATTATAAATTATAGTAATATTATAAAATTTAATTTGCTGGAATTTTTTGACAACCTTAAAATTAATTCTTGTTTCTGTGTATGAGGTTGTAGTGTTACAGAGCAGCATTTTTTTTGTTTGACTTTATTAATCAAACAGAGATGCCTTTTACTTGGATACTTCCAGCAAATAATCAAGCTTTCTTATATACTGGAGAGAGGAGTTTTCTTACAGTTTAAAACATTTTCTGACATACTTCAATTTTAAGCTTAAATATGCAATTAGGCTTAATTTTTCCCATACAATATGTAATGTTGCGACCTCTGCCTGGGTAATAATTCTGATGGAGCAGCTAGTTGGCAACACACCTGTCATTACAAAATATCAGTGACAATGTTTATCATGAAAATAGTGAGAAGATGGAACCTTCGCGTGTGTATATAGGTTCTGGGCCGGGGAGGAACCAGAAGCACTTTGGAATGTAGACGAGGTAGATGCATCATGATTCACACCTGGAAAATCCTAGAGGGACTGGTCCCCTTTCTACAAACAAATCACTCCCTATGTAAGAAAAATATTTCGAAGATAATGCAATAAAGGCGAGGGTGTCAAGACTACAACTTAACCGACCCACAGACACAGGCAGACACATATGCAACACACACCACAGCACGGTCCAGGGTTGCCTTGTCAAGGCATCCTTGTCGCAGAAAGAATTAAAAATTTATTGCCTGGCTGTTTGTATTGTGTAACACCGTGCAGTGTTGCTGCTGTAACACACACTGTAACATGATGCTTACGATCCTCGATGGCCAAGTGGCAGCCAGTTTGAGGTGGAGAGGCCAGTGCTTGAATTATCTTCCTGATATATAACCAGTGCCAATAAAATGTTATGCTTCTTAATATACTTTGGGTCAGCTGCTTGCCTCTCGCTCTTCTTCAAGGATAAAAGGATCTTAATGCTCTCATCTGTCTGGAGACCAGAATTTGGTTGTAAATTAATATTAAATACTAGAGACAACACAGGGCAGTGGAGTCTACCTGGAGGTTGCTCCGGGGGTGAGCGCCCCCGCAGCCTGGTACATGACCAGGCCCCACGTTAGTTCAAGGCCTGATGAAGCAGGCTGTTACTGTTGGCCACATGCAATCCAACTTACGAATGGAAAATGTCGCTTATGATCAGTAAAAAAGTCAGAGCACTTGCATGAAGGCTACCTCGAGACCATTCTTAAAAATTTGTATGTTATTTTCATAAAGCTTTAATGAAATTGTCTTCATTACTTATTTATTTGCTTACATTCAGTACTTATTAACTAACTTGTTTAAAAGCTAGTTAAATTGCTTAGAGAAAAGTCTGGATTTACTTTACTTTGCATAGATCTCAGTTTGCTTCTTTGGAAGAAATTTGAAAAAAAATTGTACGGTTTTACAAGCGATTATTTCTGAGTGTCGCGTCCGATGACCTTCAACTCTTCTTCGATGATAACTTGATATTGAACTTGTGAGGTAAAGATGAGGTGACCAGAGTAACTCAGCAATGAAGTAGTTGTGAGGTAGTCAGTCCCTAAACCTTGAGAAATATATTAAGCAATAGACTTGATCAAGGTGAAACTGAAGCATGAAAATGAGGCCTTTTATGTTGGAACCGGAAGTGAGATAATGAATCTGAAGATGACATCATAGAAAGTGGGGTTCACTAGTAGAAATAAGAACATGTGAAGTGAGATGAACTACAGGAGGCCTATTGGTCCATGCTAGGCACGTCTCTCTAATATACAACCCTACCAACTCATGTTCTTATTTCACTCATTTTTGTGAAGTCATAACACACACACACACACACACACACACACACACACACACACACGCCACACACGCAAAGCAATAGAAGATAACATAACCCACCTGCCAAATTTTTTGAGAATAAGGGGGTTTGCAAGAGAAAGAATCCGGCCAGTCAAAGTGATTTTCAAGGCAGAATCGGCTCAAAACAGGATCCTGCAGGAGAAAGCAAGACTAAGGGACATGTCGGCATACCAGAAGGTGTATCTCGACCGTGACAGAACACAAGAAGAAAGGCAGAAACTGAAAGAGAGGGTACAAAGACGAAAGGAGAAAAGAGAGCTGAAGATGGAGATGGACACAACCCAGACTCAGGAGGAAGATCAAATACAACCTCCTGACAACCACCTACAGAAGCCCTCCAACCAGGACAACCCCAATGCAACCAAACATTCTAACCCAGAACACACATGCCATACCCAATGCCTCCACCCACCTCATTACAAACTCAACCTTCACAGCAACCACCCATAGTTCCTCATCAGGTCTCCAACTTTCCCAACCCCAACGTACCCCCCAGACCACAAATAAGTGTGAGGAGTGGCATGAAAGAATCAAGGAGACATCCTCAGACATAATAGCACTCACAGAAACGAAACTCACCAGGATAACAGATGCAATCTTTCCACCCGGATATCAAATCCTCAGGCAAGATGGAGGGAGAAGAAGGGGAGGAGGAGTTGCACTGATCATTAAAAAACGGTGGGGATCTGAGGCAATAGATGGAATGGGCGAAAGGGACTACATAGTAGGAACAATCCAGTCTGAGGGTCATAAAGTGATAATTGCAGTAATGTACAACCCGCCACAGAACTGCAGAAGGCCAAGAGAAGAATACGACAAGAGCAACAGAGCAATGGTAGACACACTAGCCGAGGTGGTCAGAGGAGCTCACATGGGGAGAGCAAAGTTACTCGTTATGGGTGATTTCAATCACAAGGAGATTGACTGGGAAAACCTGGAGCCCAATGGGGGTCCCGAAACATGGAAAGCCAAGATGATGGATGTGGTACTGGAAAACCTCATGCATCAACATGTTAGAGACACTACCAGAGAGAGAGAGGTGAGGATGATCCAGCAAGACTGGACCTAGTATTAACCTTGAGTAATTTGGACATCCAGGATATCACGTAAGAAAGGCCCCTTGGAGCTAGTGATAATGTTGTTCTGTGCTTTGATTACATAGTTGAGCTACAAGTGGAGAGGGTAGCAGGAATAGGATGGGAAAACCAAACTACAAAAAGGGGGGACTACACTGGCATGAGGAACTTCCTGCAAGACGTTCAGTGGGAGAGAGAATTGGCAGGATAATCAGTAACAGAAATGATGGACTATGTGACAACAAAATGCAAGGAGGCAGAGGAGAGGTTTGTTCCCAAGGAAAACATAAGTAATGGGAAGACAAGAACGAGTCCTTGGTTCACCCAAAGGTGTAGGGAGGCAAAAACTAAGTGCACTAGAGGATGGAAAAAGTACAGAAGACAAAGGACCCAGGAAAATAAAGAGATTAGCCGAAGAGAAAGAAACGAATATGCACAAATAAGAAGGGAGGCTGAGCGACAACATGAAAATGACATAGCATCAAAAGTCAAGTCTGACCCGAAGCTGCTGTATAGCCACATCAGGAGAAAAAAAACCAGTCAAGGACCAGGTAATCAGGCTGAGGAAGGAAGGTGGGGAGTTCACAAGAAACGACCAAGAGGTATGTGAGGAACTCAACATGAGATTTAAAGAAGTATTTACAGTGGAGACAGGAAGGACTCCAGGAATTCAGAATAGGGAGGTATACCAACAAGTGCTGGATGAAATACACATAACCGAGGAGGAGGTGAAGAAGCTGCTATGTGAACTTGATACCTCATAAGCGGTGGGATCAGACAACATCTCTCCGTGGGTCCTTAGAGAGGGAGCAGAGATGCTGTGTGTGCCACTAACAAAAATCTTCAGCACATCCATTGAAACTGGGCAACTACCTGAGGTATGGAAGATGTCAAATGTAGTTCCAGTTTTTAAAAAAGGAGACAGAAACGGGGCATTAAACTACAGACCTGTGTCACTGACGTGTATAGTATGCAAAGTCATGGATATCATCAGGAGGAGAGTGGTGGAGCATCTAGAAAGACACAAGCTTATAAACGACAACCAGCATGGCTTCAGGGAAGGAAAATCCTGTGTCACAAATCTACTGGAGTTTTATCATAAGGTAACAGAAGTAAGACACGAGAAGTAAAACTGCAAGAAGGCCTTCGACACAGTTCCTCACAAGAGGTTAATGCAAAAGCTAGAGGATCAGCCACGCATGACAGGAAAGGCACTGCAATGGATCAGAGAATATCTGATAGGGAGGCAACAACGAGTCATGGCACGTGACGAGGTGTCAGAGTGGGCGCCTGTGACGAGCAGGGTTCCACAGGGGTCAGTCCTAGGACCTGTGCTGTTTTTGGTATATGTGAATGATATAACAGAAAGGATAGACTCAGAAGTATCCTTGTTTGCAGATGATGTGAAGTTAATGAGGAGAATTAAATCGGTCGAGGATCAGGCAGGACTACAAAGAGACCTGGACAGGCTACAAGCCTGGTCCAGCAACTGGCTTCTTGAATTTAACCCTGCCAAATGTAAAGTCATGAAGATCGGGGAAGGGCAAATAAGACCGCGGACAGAGTATAGTCTAGGTGGCCAAAGACTGCAAACCTCACTCATGGAAAAAGATCTTGAGGTGAGTATAATACCGAGCACATCTCCTGAGGCACACATCAATCAGATAACTGCTGCAGCATACGGGCGGCTGGCAAACTAAGAATAGCGTTCCGATACCTCAGTGAGGAATCGTTCAAGACTCTGTACACCATATACGTCAGGCCCATACTGGAGTATGCAACACCAGTTTGGAATCCACACCTGGTCAAGCAGGTCAAGAAATTAGAGAAAGTGCAAAGGTTTGCAACGAGACTAGTCCCAGTGCTAAGGGGATTATCCTAGGAAGAAAGGTTAAGGGAAATCTGCCTGACGTCATTGGAGGACAGGAGGGTGAGGGGAGACATGATAACGACATATAAAATACTGCGAGGAATTGACAAGGTGGACAAAGACAGAATATTCCAGAGAGGGGACACAGAAACAAGGGGTCACAATTGGAAGTTGAAGACTCCTATAAGTCAAAGGGATGTTAGGAAGTATTTCTTCAATCATAGAGTTGTCAGGAAGTAGAATAGCCTAGAAAGTGACGTAGTGAAGGCAGGAACCATACAGTTTTAAGACGAGGTTTGATAAACCTCATTTAGCAGGGAGAGAGATGACCCAGTAGCAATCAGTGAAGAGGCGGGGGCAGAAGCTGTGACTCGACCCCTGCAACCAGAAATAGGTGAGTGCAATCTTTGTAACCGGGCTCATGAAGATTTATGACTCTGAATAAATGGTGATACGAGAGAGAGAGAGAGAGAGAGAGAGAGAGAGAGAGAGAGAGAGAGAGAGAGAGAGAGAGAGAGAGAGAGAGAGGTACGTGCAGCTGAGCCCGGACAATGTATGTGTGTCTGTCGTTGACTTAGTGAGCGTTCAGATTACTGCGCTTGTTTACTCTGCTAAAATGTTGGATGTGTTTCCAGGTTATTTTCCATGTGCCTCTCTGTGTTGTTACATATCTGAGTTTTAGGAGGGTGAGCTTTAGCTCTTGTTCCCACTTCACAACTTTCGACCGACAAGTGCGAAATATTTTGTCGTACTCTCTTTTTAACCAGTGTTCTGAATAAGCTTCCACTGAACCTAAGTGGTAATGGTGAGACCGACGAGATGTGGGGAAAAAAAGAGACACTTATGTACCGCCCAGAACATCTATTAACATTTTAATATATATCCTGAAGTGTATATAAGTTTCCACTGTTTTATTTACCACTTCATTCCACTTCTCTACCACACTTATGCTAAATTTGGTTTACTGATATTCCTGTGGTTGGTATGGGAGTGCAGTTTTCAGATCTGGGATGTTGTTCATGTGACATTCTTGGTAAAAAGCCTCTCCCTTGCCTACACTTTCTATATCCCGTATCATTTGTTATGTCGTGGTTATGACCCCTCTTATGTGTCGGTTTTGTAGAGAAAGTAGGTCAGCCTCTCGTCTTACTTCATCATAGTTCATGTCTATTAACTCAGCACAGTGAATGAACTCGCTTGAACTTTCTCGAATTTCATTTAATTATGTATCCCCCCGAAAGAAGACCTCCAAGTTTTCGTTGTGAATTGATTCATAAAACTAGAAGGTCTCATTCGATCGGCTTCAAATGTTCAATGCTGGTGTACGGTAACTAGGGCTAAAATCTAGGGATAAGTCGCATGTGCAGATGCCCTATGACCAAAGTTATTGAATCTATTCCCAGAATCCTGGAATTTCTCTGATACCTTGCTAAACCCTCGGTAGTATAGCATCAAACGTTCAAAAATGTTGCCACTTAATTCGATATCGACGGTGAGTGAAATTCAAGTACTTAAAATAGCTTAAAAACTACGTGAAATTTTGATTCCCGTTAAATTACGTTAAATATGTTTGAGTATCTCTTCTGAATCGCTTCATTATTTAATGCTGATGGATCTCTTAATCAGGATTATTCTCCTGGACCCACAAATTTGTTACTGCATTTATTTTTATAAAACCTGGACTCATTGGAAGCCTTGAGATAATTTTAATAAGCTTTATTTTTTTATAAGTTTTAATTTTTCAGGCCTGTTGTGATTTCCAGAAAACAAGGTTCACGTTGCTATTGGGATCCATAGGTACTAATTTGCCAATTTATATTTTTTTTCATGAAATTGGACTTTTTTGAAAAATGCAAATTATTTTTTTCTGAATGGACTGTACAGAATTTGAAATAGATTACAACTGAAAAAAAAAAATTATTGAGAAATTTTAAATTTTAATGAGTTTAATGAACCCTTACATACTAAAGGGCCTGATGCATGAACCGTCCCATTGTAAACTAGTGACCTCATTCTCCACTAACTTCCTCAAAATGCCTTACCGATTGCATTCAAATTTTAACCATTTTCAACTATTGCTAGGTGCAGATTCGTAGAAAGATGACAAATGTAGGTTCCCTGTCTTCAATTTCATAGAGACTAATCCCAATATTGGTTTCTTCGAGAAAGCATCAGAGAACGTTTTCTGGTCGGTTTCAAAACTTGAACACTGGTTTATGCTACTTAGCAGTGTGTAGGTGCCATGCTGCTAATTTTAATCTCGAAATGGTATAGTAATATTCTGTACTATATAAATGGATTATGATACCTAGAGGAGGTGCCTTGGTGAGAGGTTCTTGATCTAAGGAACTAGCGCTTTTCCCTAAATGAAAGAAATTGTGAACGGCGTCAGTCATTAATGGCTGATGAATCCCATGCAATGAATGAAATATTTTTTTTTTTTTTTTTTTTTTTTTTTTTGTGGAGGTGCAAATTTTGCTAGAATCTGTTCAATCAATGAAGAATGCTCCTTCCGGTCGGCTTTAAACTTTTAGTGCTGGAATGTTTTTCTCAGTGGAAGCTTTGCCTTGATTTTAGGTTGTGTATGTTTTTACGTGTCAGTTTTATAAATCAAATTCTTTTTTGTAAAATAAATGAAGAATGTCTCTTATGATGAGCAATAAGTCATAGGGTTTGACTTCATTTGCATATCCTAAGATATTTCAAGATAATGTACTTTTATGTGTCTATAATATCCTTGTGTCATAGAGTCCACTGCAAAAAAAATATGTTATGTCCCTAAATCTTAAATTAAATTTACTTAATTACTCACATTAACTCTGGTCAATCTTAGCGAATAGGTTGATTGATTTTGGGGTGTGTAGGTCCCAATTTGCTTTTTCCTTATGCATAATATTTATATTTTATCTCCGAAACTGCTAGCTTATTGCGTACCCCGTATCCATATTATGTACCCCATACCCATATTGTGTACCCCGTACCCATATTGTTTACCCCGTACCCATACTGTGTACCCCGTACCCATATTATGTACCCCATATCCATATTGTTTACCCCGTATTCACATTGTGTACCTCGTATCCATATTGTGTACCCCGTATCCATATTATGTACCCCGTATCCATATTGTGTACCCCGTATCCATATTGTGTACCCCGTACCCATATTATGTACCCCATATCCATATTGTGTACCCCGTATCCATATTGTGTACCCCGTGTCCATATTGTGTACCCCGTATCCATATTGTGTTCCTCGTATCCATATTGTGTACCCCGTATCCATATTGTGGATACACTAAAGCCTAGGAATTAGACCCCAAAAGGGTTACCAGGCGTTCATCTAGGTTTATATCTACAATTGTATTATCTGTTGTGAGCAAATTTAGGATATTTGCATATTATGCCTGGTATCTTATTTTCATTAATAAAATACCTCAACATACCACAGAGGTTATTACACTGTCTTTCTCTATATCTCTCAGTAAGTTGATACAAAAGCACAAAGTGTTTAAAAAGTAACTATAAAGCTGACTACATACTTTGCATTTAGTTAAATCACTGTAAATTAATCATCATCATCTCACATTGTCAGGAGTACTTGTAACCAAGCCTTAGCGTGGCTATCAATTGTTATCATAAGAACATAAGAATGTAGGAACACTGCAGAAGGTCTACTGGCCCATACAAGGCAAGTCCATATCAAAACCACCACTACCTAAGAATTTATTCCCGTACTCACGACACCAATCAAACCCAGCCCCTCCCACTCATATATTTGTCCAATCTCTTTTTAAAGCCTCCCAAGGTCCTAGCCTCTATCACAGTACTCGGAAGATTGTTCCACGCATCTACAACTCTGTTCGAAAACCAGTACTTGCCTATGTCCTTTCTAAATCTAAATTTATCCAATTTAAATCCGTTATTTCTGGTTCTTACTTGGTTCGATATCCTCAGTATTTTATTTATATCTCCTTTGTTTATGCTATCATCCACTTGTACACCTCGATGATATCTCCCTTCATTCTACGTCTCTCCAGAGAGTGGAGATTCAACGCTCTAAGTCTATCTTCATACGGGAGATTTCTTATACTGTAAATCATTTTAGTCATTCTTCTTTGTATGTTCTCCAATGAATCTATATCCATCCTGTAGTAAGGAGACCAAAACTGAGCTGCATAATCCAAATGAGGTCTCACTAGTGATGTATAGAGCTGTAAAATAACTTTTGGACTTCTGTTGCTTATACTTCTTGAAATAAATCCTAGTAATCTGTTAGCCTTATTGCGCACACTTAGGCACTGTTGTCTTGGCTTTAGATTCCTGCTTACCATGACTCCCAAGTCTTTTTCACATTCCGTATGATCAAGCTCTACTTCACCTAGTTTATAAATTCGAGGGATATTTTCATTACCAAGGACTAGTACCTTACACTTGTCCACATTGAACTTTATCTGCCACTTTTCAGACCAAGACATTAATTTGTCCAAATCCTCCTGGAGTTCACTGGTATCCTCCTCAGAATGAATCATACGGCCTATTTTTGTATCATCAGCAAATTTACTCATGTCACTTGCAATTCCTTCATCAAGGTCATTTATGTAAATTATGAACAACAATGGGCCTAAAACTGATCCTTGTGGAACGCCACTAGTGACTAATCCCCATTCAGATTTGACCCCATTAATGGAAACTCTCTGCTTTCTATTGGTAAGCCATGCCTCTATCCATGCTAGAACTTTACCTCCTATACCATGAGCTGCCACCTTTCTTAAGAGTCTCTTGTGAGGTACTCTATCGAAGGCCTTACTGAAATCCAAGTAAACAATATCATATTCTTTATCACTGTCTACTGCCTCAAATGTTTTATTGAAAAACGTCAGTAAATTTGTTAGGCAGGAACGACCTCTCGTGAACCCATGCTGAGATTCATTAATCAAATTATGTTCTTCAAGGTGACTTCTAATAATATCAGCTATAATTGATTCTAATAATTTGCCTACTATAGATGTGAGGCTTATTGGACGGTAATTTGATGGAAAAGACTTATCCCCTGATTTGAATATAGGAACTACATTAACTATCTTTCACATCTCTGGCACAACACCAGTTAGGATGGACGTATTAAACACATTCGTTAATGGCTGACTAAGTTCCATCTTGCATTCTTTAAGTACCCTGGAAAACAACTCGTCGAGTCCCGGGGACTTATTTTGCTTCAGTTTATCTATCTGTTTGATAACCATGTCCCTCGTGACAGAAATATTAGTTAACTTGAATTCTTCAGGAACTGAATAATTGTTAATTTCTGGAATCTCATTTACGTCTTCTTGTGTAAAGACTGACAAAAAATAGTCATTAAATAGAGAACACATTTCCAGTTCGTTATCCGTCAGCTGTCCATTCCCAATTTTCAGAGGTCCTACCTTTTCCCTCACCTTCGTCCTATACACTTGAAAGAACCCTTTTGGATTAGTCTTTGATTCATTAGCAACCTTAATCTCATAGTCACGTTTAGCCTTTCTAATCCCTTATTTTACTTCTCTTTTTAACTGAACATATTGGTCAATAAGGTTAACATCTCTTTTGATGCGCCTATAAATTCCTCTTTTCTCCCCTAATAGATGTTTTAGCCTCCTGTTAATCCATTTGGGATCGTTATTATTTGACCTAAATTCTCTCTGGGGAATAAATATACTCTGTGCACGTTGTACATTATTAAGAAAAAAATCATAAACGCAGATCCCATCGTAATCGTTAGCTAGATTACCCCAGTCGAGATTAGACAGGTGTTCTCTAAGTCCAGTAAAGTCGGCAGAACGAAAATCAGGAACTTTTACCGTATTATCCCTATTCTCGTACTCCCAGGTAATATTAAAAGTAATGGATTTGTGATCACTTGCGCCAAGCTCTTCAGTGATCTCCAGATTATTTACAAGGGTTTCTTTATTTGACAAGACTAGGTCGAGCAAATTATTACCTCTGGTAGGCTCCGTCACACACTGCTTCAGAAAACAGTCCTGAACTACTTCCATAAAGTCACTGGACTCCAGATTACCGGTCAAAGAAGTCCAGTCAATTTGACTAAAGTTAAAATCCCCTACTATCACTACGTTATTGTGTCTAGAATTTCGTCCCAAAGAAGTCTCCCTCTATCGTGATCCAAGCCTGGAGGTCGGTATATTACACCTACAATCAGTTTTTCTTGACCTTCTAGAAACTCTACCCAAACAGATTCTGTTAATGATCCATCTATTTTTATGCCTGTTTTTATGCAGCAATTTATATTTTCTCGTACATATAATGCAACTCCACCCCCTTTCCCATTATATCTATCTACATGGAACAACTTAAACCCCTGAATATGACACTCAGCAATCATATCCCGACACTTTATATTATACCATGTTTCAGTTATTGCAATGACATCAAAGTTCCCAGCACATGCTACCAAACGTAATTCGTTAATTTTATTTCTGGCGCTTCGACAGTTAGTGTAAAATACATTGAGATGTATCTTCTTGTGAACCTTTTTCATATTCAGCTTTTGTTTTACACAATTTCTGTTACTATTATTACCCTGTGTTACTCGATTACTGTTATTGTTAAGATTTATGATGTCAAAGCCTGAATCAATATTTTGACCCTCATTATTCACCATTCCTAAACCCATACCTCTAACTAATCCTAGTTTAAAGCCCTAACAACATCCTCAACTGAGCTAGAGAGAAATTCTACACCTGCCCTGGATAAGTGAACCCCATCCCTGGCATACATGTCATTTCGGCCATAGAAGCGGTCCCAGTTGTCAATGAATGGGACTGCATTATCCTTACAGTGTTTGTCCAGCCAGCAATTTATACCAATCGCTCTGGACAGCCATTCATTTCCAACACTCCTTCTTGGCAAAATGCCACATATAACAGGGCGCCCCCCCTTCTTCCTAATTATGTCTATTGCTGTCCTGTACCTTCTAACTAAATCCTCACTTCTACGCTTGCCTACATCATTGCCTCCAGCACTGAGGCAGATAATAGGATTGATCCCATTACCGTTCATGATGTTGTCAAGCCGGCTAACAATATCCTCCATCCCAGCCCCAGGAAAGCAAACCCTCTGTCTCCTACTCCTATCCTTCAAGCAGAATGCCCTATCCATATACCTAACCTGGCTATCCCCAACGTTCCCAGTAGTCGACTCACATTCATCGGGTAGCACGGAGAAGGCATTCGATGTTTCCACAGCAGTCTCTTTCTTCTTCATCGTTTCTAACTCTCCATTCGTTTTCTTGATCTTCAACTTCGTTCCTTGAAGTCCGGCCACTGCCCAGGTTCCCTTCTTGACCTGAGGACTCACAACAGGAGGACTACTACGAATCCTCTTGTTTTCCTCCGTCAATCGCCGAATCTCAAGCTTCGCTACCCTCAATTCCTCCTTAAGCTGCTGGTAAAGTTGCTCAATGGACGGCATCTTGGTTCACTTCACAGAGCAAAAGTGGTTCAGTCCACAGAGAACCCTGAGTGATAGATCTACGCAGGCTTGTAATTGTATTCCTATAACATTCAGATTTATTATTTAATTCTCTCCTGATATTATTCCTAATGTTAGACACAGACATTCAAAAATTATATTTTACATTTTGCTTGAGAGAACTTTCTTTGGCTAACTTATCACCTTTATCATGAAGGAGTAATTCAATGTTGTATGGCGGGTTTATTGCAGTCTACGTCTACACCAAGGAATATGCAAGAGTTAGCACAGCTGATGTCTTCACCTGCAAGATGGTTGAGTTATGTCGTTTACGTGCGAACATCTTACTCTTAGAAGAAAATATTAAGAGCCCTAATCGATTACAAATTACTTAAATTCGTTAAGAAGGGTGATTATTTTCTCATGTCCTGTCATATCAATCATGAAGTTACCAACGAAGATTATAGTTATATGTTTAGAGAAAGTAAGTAGAACAGGATAATAAATAGCATGAGACTGAGAACTCTTATCTGTGGTGTTCCTAGGAACATTTCTTTAATCTCGCTTCTAAAGCCTTGATAGAGAACAGAGGATACTCTATTTGACAGATAACCTATTAGCCAATATTCATTTAGGCTAGTTCATGTAGTGTAACGGTTCTGTTTGCGATATCAAATTTAGATTTTAATTCAAGAAATGTGGTAAGACTAGTAGAAGTTTGTGCGGTGAGAAAGGTCGCAACACAACACTTTTTCCTGTAATAAAATTATTGAGAATAAGCGAGAGTTGGTGTCCGGTTGTGCAGTATAGTCTTTCAAACGTTTTATATAGAGAATTAGTTTAGGAAATTAATCTAAATGCATCAGGATGTTGCGGCTTAGGAATAAGCACAGTGAGACTACTGGTCCAGGAAATAGCAAGGACACTCTCGTTGCAGCGAAGATTATTCAGCATTAACGAAAGTGTTATCATGGACTTGTTTTATAGTTTCAAGGAGGTCATAAGTAATAAGTTATGACCTCTTCCCCATTGGGTGTTAATCGACCTTCATTTAATGCAGTCTCTAAAATACTCAGTGAAGAGGCAGTCACTCTCATAAAATATATATCAGTTTCATGGAAAATTTGGGGAAATTTAAGTATTACTTTTCACGCAATAATTTTTGAGTGTTTCATTTTATTAGCTACAATGATTCAGTACTGATAACTTGATAATGCATCTCTTGGACGACTTCAAGACTAACGTGTTTGTGTATTTCTGTGGTCTTTCTGAGATAAAACGAAAGTCCCTCTTCAGTTTATCTTCAAAGTTGGTGTTTCTTAGTGAAAGGTTTGAAATAGATTTTGACTGTGTATGTCCAAGTTTACCATTTTTATTGAAGAAATTAGGATACTAGTTTGAATGTGAAAACTTGCGAATGCCTCTTCTGTTTCACTTCAAATCTTCAACTATTATTTAGCAGCATTGCAAACTTATGCTACACCCTTCGCTATTCTCATCGTAGTCTTTGAAGTGCAGGGGACTAGATTTATTCAATACAGGTATACCTTTCTCTGATCCTTAGTGACTAAAATACATCTACTTAACTAAATGAGTGTTCCAGCAAGGTGCAGCATACCCAAGAATACACCACATGTACCATATGAAGTGTTTTGAATGAGTGTCAAGCCTCTGAAGGCCACACTTGTATTTTCAAGGTCAGCCTCTGCTGGTAATGTTACTGTGTTGCAGTGAGCTTCCGGGGACAGATTACCACCATGATAATGCCTTGGTCTCTAAATCTTTCCGGACACTTTTTTACTTTGCAGTTGATCTCTCTTTCGCTTCGGTTTCTTTTATGGTCTCCACTTTGCATTCTTATCATTATAAAAGCATAATCTGCAAATAAGAATAAATAAGAGTATATTTATGCATGTATCTGTGTAAGCAAGGCTGAAGAGGTAGCGTCGTTGGCTTGCATCTGAAGGACCTAATGGAAATAAATGGTATAAAATACCGACACAATGGAAAAATAAACACATAAGCAGTATAATGTGATCCTTTATTGACAACGTTTCGCCCACGCAGTGGGCTTTATCGAGTCATAAAAAGATCTACCTGGATAAATACTCAAATATCAATAAATACTCAAATATCTTTTATCCAGGTAGATCTTTTTGTGACTCGACTGCGTGGGCGAAACGTTGTCAATAAAGGATCACATTATACTGCTTATGTGTTTATTTTTCCATCTGAAGGACCTGGATTTGATCATAGCACAAGTGGAAACCTCTGGCATGTTTCTTTACATCTGCTGCCTCTGTTCATCAAGTAGTATATAGGTACTTGTGTATCAGCCTGGGAAAGAGGATCAAAGGACTCCAGTGGAAATAAGCCATGTAGTGGCTTTGCTGGATCATCTTGGATTATTAACCTTCTTGTTTAATAATCTTAATCTCTCTCTTCTCTCTCTCTCTCTCTCTCTCTCTCTCTCTCTCTCTCTCTCTCTCTCTCTCTCTCTCTCTCTCTCTCTCTCTCTCTCTCTCTCTCTCCTACCTAAACAACAAAGGTTGCATGAAGCTTTTTTAACAAAGGTTACAATGGCAGTGTAACAATGGGAGACAGTAGTGTCACCAGCATGGCAGCCATTTACTATAATCATGAATATAATAATGGCAGAGGAACGATGTGTATATGTCAACATGTGAACAAGAGGTAGGGAGAGAGAGCCAGATATATAGATAGATAGACAGACAGAGAGAGAGGGGGAGAGAAGAAGAAGAAGAGCCACAACAATAACAGCAACTACAACAGGAGAGAAAGAAGATAAAAAAAGATAACAGAGTGCAGGTTGAAATCTGAGCGCTGTATTTGTAACCACTAATTATCTGAGGAGGGGGTGCATGGGAGAAAGGTGGGCATGTGGGAGAGACAGGCAGGGTGAGTGGCAGATGAGCACAGGGTAGGACAGGCTGTGGGTGGGTGGGTGTTTGGGTGGGCGGTGGGTGGGTGTTTGGGTGGGCGGTGGTTGGGTGATTGGGGAAAGAAATTGTATAATATAATAAAAGGAGATAATGAAATGTAAAAAGGGTAAGAAGTGAAGCAGGAACGTGAAGCCAGGATGAGTGGCAAGCCACAGTGGGAGGGAAGACGGTAATACAGCACTGAGTGGCAAGCCACAGTGGGAGGGAAGACGCTGAAACAGCGCTGAGTGGCAAGCCACAGTGGGAGGGAAGAGGCTAACACAGCACTACTTCCAGCGAGCCATTCTGGAGGCTTAGTGGTCGTTTAGGGTTGGGACTACATCTCTCCCTAGGAATGTGTCACACAGGATTGCACCATTCAGACTAAATAACCACTACTCTATTTGCTGAGGTTCCTGAAGGCAACTCTTACATTTTCCTGGTGAGAATTGGCTGCAGTGGTTATTCAGTTGATGTGGCAATTTGCTTGATACTATACTCACTCCAGGTTTTTCTTCTTGAATGAGCTCTGCAGCCATCTGTGTCCCCGAGTTTACAGTATCTTCCATGTCCGGTCTTCATAACCTTGCATTCCCTGTGGTTAAATTCAGGTATCCACTTATCTGACTAATTTTGCAGTTTGTTCAGATTCATGTGTAGCCATGCCTTGTCCTGATAGATATTTATTCTCATTATTTTTACACTTTTAGCAAATAGGGATATATCTGACTTGCTCTCATCCACCAGAATACTGTACACTACCTGTGATAATGCTTCTGGTTTATACCACACTCTACGTTTTCCTTCATTCACCATGATGGTTAGTGTTGAGAATCTTTCAGGAGTGGAATTGATAGGGCAGTGGATGGAGTGACCATCATTACAAGAGGAGGAGTAGGGATTAAAGTTGTAGGTGGGGGAAGGGAAGAAAGTATGGCCATAAGGGAGAAGAATGTAGGTTAACATAAATATAAGTATTGGGAAGCAGAGGCGAGTCTTATAATGAGTCTTCTAGAAGAGAGGCCTGGAGTAGGCATTGAGAAGTTCTGTGAGGTAGGGTGTTCCCTCCTCCTGCCTCCTCTGCTTCTCTTTCCTGTGTCTGACATCTTTTTATGTGTTTCCTGAGCCTCGATAGTTTAACATCAAAACGAAAAACATGTACATAGGATTGACTCTTTGCGATCACTTACATATATAAGGAAGTCATGTGATTGATTCTTGGGACTTCCGTGTTGCACTTGCTCTTTCTTATTCTTCAACCCTCAGTGATTTTGTGACCAGTCACTCAGATATACCATTATCTATATTATCACCTGTTTTGTCTCTCAAACCTCAACTTTCTCTTTTTGTATTAGTCCTCTGTGTTGCACCCTACTAAAATTCTTCTTGCAGTCTTGAAATATGCAACCGACCCACCGTTCTCTTTCTTGCAACCGACCCACCGTTCTCTTTCTTGCAACCGACCCACCGTTCTCTTTCTTGCAACCGACTCACCGTTCTCTTTCTTGCAACCGACCCACCGTTCTCTTTCTTGCAACCGACCCACCGTTCTCTTTCTTGCAACCGACCCACCGTTCTCTTTCTTGCAACCGACCCACCGTTCTCTTTCTTGCAACCGACCCACCGTTCTCTTTCTTGCTTGGTCTCAGTCAGTGTCAACCTCTTAAAATGTATCATGTTATGTTTGTGAGGCAAGTCTTGCCACTTTAGAGACCATGCTCATGCTCTCTCAAAAAGGCGCTTTTCCTAAATTCTTAAAGCAATCACTTCATTAACATCACATAGCATAGGATGTTTTGCTGCGATAATGAATATTGGAATATTGGAATTATGCTAGCCGTCCAATTTTGAGGAAAAGTAACAAGTTGCTGAAAAGGCTTTCATTTAGACAATGTCTGTCTCTGTCTATGTCTCTGTCTGTCTGTCTGTCTGTCTGTCTCTGTCTCTCTCTCTCTCTGTCTTCTCTCTCTCTCTCTATCTTTCTCTCTCACTCTCTCTCACTCTCTCTCTCCTCTCTTTGCACAGGGTTTTACAAGGTTAGGTTTAAGGTCTCTAACTTGTTTTACAAGCTAAGAGCTGTTACCTACTTTTTATTGTTAAGAAATATATAAATAAGAAACAGGATGAAATTGGGGTCATCTGTGAGCCAGCGTTTTCTTTGGTCAACTGACTTTATTTCGCTGACGTCACTTTGCTGTACGAACATGTTCCAGACTCCAGTTATCCTAGGAATAAATGATCTCACATGAAGTGATGTCTTTGAGAAGGATACAGTCACAGAGTAGTTGATATTTGCTGTCCGTCTTGTTGTGTAGAAGCTCACTTCTCGCTGTCCTCGGTGTGGAGCCAAGTGTGGTACTTTGACAGTATTGGTCTTGTACATAACAGTAAGGACACTTACATCCCTCCACTGTTGAAGCCTCTGCTAAAATGATAGATCTGTCAAGACCGGTCCAGGCGAGAGATGAGTCGTCTTACTGTGTTCTCTATTCTGTCAAGTAGTCGCAGATGAGGCAGAGTGCAGACAGTCCAAGAAAGTGGAGCATACTCAAGGTGTGAGCGTACTTGTGCCTCGTAAAGAATCTTCCAACCTCTACTGTCGAGAAGATGCGAAATACATCTAAATTCTGTAAATTCCTGGTTGCAATGGTCACGTCACCTCTCCCTCCCTCCTTCCCTCAGACATGTAGCAAGCTTCCTGGTTGCAATGGTCACGTCACCTCCCCCTCCCTCCTTCCCTCAGACATGTAGCAAGCTTCCTGATTGCAATGGTCACGTCACCTCCCCCTCCCTCCTTCCCTCAGACATGTAGCAAGCTTCCTGGTTGCAATGGTCACGTCACCTCCCCTCCCTCCTTCCCTCAGACATGTAGCAAGCTTCCTGGTTGCAATGGTCACGTCACCTCCCTCCCTCCTTCCCTCAGACATGTAGCAAGCTTCCTGGTTGCAATGGTCACGTCACCTCCCCTCCCTCCTTCCCTCAGACATGTAGCAAGCTTCCTGGTTGCAATGGTCACGTCACCTCCCCTCCCTCCTTCCCTCAGACATGTAGCAAGTTCCTGGTTGCAATGGTCACGTCACCTCCCCCTCACTCTCCCTCCTTCAGCTGCCACTCACTTACTTCCTTCATTTCCTCTTCCTGTCGTCCTTTTCCTGACCTTTTCCCTACTTTACCCCTTCACTGCCTGACTTTATTTATTCCTTTACTGTGCGATGGTACTGATCCCTTTGTTATCTGACGTTATTGATCCCTTTGTTATCTGACGTTATTGATCCCTTTGTTATCTGACGTTATTGATCCCTTTGTTACCTGACGTTATGATTCTTTTGCTTTTACGTTATTGATCCGTTTTGTTATCTGACTTTATTGATCCCTTAGTTATCTGACGTCATTGATCCCTTTATCTGACGTTATTGATCCTTTTATCTCAGGTTATTGAACCCTTTTCTGACGTTATTGATCCCTTTATCTGACGTTATTGATCCCTTTATCTGACGTTATTGATCCCTTTAACTGACGTTATTGATCTCTTTGTGTGACGTTATTCATTTGCTGTGAAGTGATCTCAAAGGTAAATAACGATATTTCTTTCTTTGTTATATGCTGTTATTTATCTTTGTTGTGTGACTTCATACATTAATTTATTTTTTAAAGTCATTTGTATATTTGATAATTGTGCAAACTCTCTTCACTCAACCCCAGTGCAAACTCTCTTCTCTCCACCCCAGTGCAAACTCTCTTCACTCCACCCCAGTGCAAACTCTTTCTCTGACCTGACAAAGTCTGTTCACTCAACCCCAGTACAAACTCTCTTCTCTCGACCCTGTACAAAGTCTCTTCACTCCACCCCAGTGCAAACTCTCTTCTCTCCACCCCAGTGCAAACTCTCTTCACTCCACCCCAGTGCAAACTCTCTTCTCTCACCCCAGTGCAAACTCTCTTCACTCCACCCCAGTGCAAACTCTCTTCACTCCACCCCAGTGCAAACTCTCTTCTCTCCACCCCAGTGCAAACTCTCTTCACTCCACCCCAGTGCAAACTCTCTTCTCTCCACCCCAGTGCAAACTCTCTTCACTCCACCCCAGTGCAAACTCTCTTCACTCCACCCCAGTGCAAACTCTCTTCTCTCGACCCTGTACAAAGTCTCTTCACTCAACCCCAGTACAAAGTCTATTCACTCCACCCCAGTACAAACTCTCTTCTCTCGACCCTGTACAAAGTCTCTTCACTCAACCCCAGTACAAACTCTCTCTCTCGACCCTGTACAAAGTCTCTTCACTCAACCCCAGTACAAACTCTCTTCTCTGACCCTTACAAATCTTTCACTCCACCAGTACAAACTCTCTTCCTCAACCCCAGTACAAACTCTCTTCTCTCGACCCTGTACAAAGTCTCTTCACTCAACCCCAGTACAAACTCTCTTCACTCAACCCCAGTACAAACTCTCTTCTCTCGACCCTGTACAAAGTCTCTTCACTCAACCCCAGTACAAACTCTCTTCTCTCGACCCTGTACAAAGTCTCTTCACTCAACCCCAGTACAAACTCTCTTCTCTCGACCCTGTACAAAGTCTCTTCACTCAACCCCAGTACAAACTCTCTTCTCTCGACCCTGTACAAAGTCTGTTCACTCCACCCAGTACAAACTCTCTTCACTCAACCCCAGTACAAACTCTCTTCTCTCGACCCTGTACAAAGTCTCTTCACTCAACCCCAGTACAAACTCTCTTCACTCAACCCCAGTACAAACTCTCTTCTCTCGACCCTGTACAAAGTCTCTTCACTCAACCCCAGTACAAACTCTCTTCTCTCGACCCTGTACAAAGTCTGTTCACTCCACCCAGTACAAACTCTCTTCACTCAACCCCAGTACAAACTCTCTTCTCTCGACCCTGTACAAAGTCTCTTCACTCAACCCCAGTACAAACTCTCTTCTCTCGACCCTGTACAAAGTCTCTTCACTCAACCCCAGTACAAACTCTCTTCTCTCGACCCTGTACAAAGTCTCTTCACTCAACCCCAGTACAAACTCTCTTCTCTCGACCCAGTACAAAGTCTCTTCACTCGACCCAGTACAAACTCTCTTCACTCCGTTAGTCTCTTCATTACTCTAATTTCACCAGTGATCCTGCAGTGTTCCCTGGAGTCTACTTCTCCATGGTGCATGGAGTCAGTACACAGGCTTCTTCTCTTGATGACAGGCCCAGTTTTTGCGTGTTGCGTCTCTGTGGAGCCTCGTTGTCTTATTAGGTCAAGTCCTGTTGCATTGTAGCTCAGAGTATTATATTTATTTATTATATTATTGTTAATAAAACATATTTGATTTAGTAGTTGTATTGGTACTGAAAATATCTTATATATATTTACTAGGCAGCCAAGTTTTGTGGCCCTGTTGTTTAAATTTCATAATTTTAGTATTTTTCATGGCTAGGTTAAGTTACGAAGATCAGAGAGGTTGCTAGACTGTATTGGTTACTGTACAATAACTTAGTTATGAGATCTGGTGGTTTTAAATGACGGTTATGTAAGTATTGCCAGGGGGAAAAGTAACTATTGTTTTCTTTTCTATTTTTGAAAGTTTTATCTATTTTGGGATTATTATATACTACTTGCAGGGTTCTCTGATGCTCATGGTGTGGTTTTGAATAAAAATTTAGATTGTTATAAGGTAGGGGTTAGATTAATATTTAGAATTTTGTAAGGATTGGGTATAAAATTTTGTGATGAAAATATATTTTATTATTTTTGCAAGTTTAATATATATTGCTATATATTAAAAATGTTAAAAATATCCTATTTAGTTAAGAGGATAACAATTAGCTGCTTTGGGTATTAAATTTTTAGTAGATTAGGAGGTTGGGACAGTGCAGCAGACACTGATTTTAGTCAGTGCAGTTGTGGCCATCCGTAGCTCAATCGCTAGCGCACTCAGCTCACACACTGAGGTTTGGGGTTCGAATCTCCTCCGGTACGGCTGGAAAACATTAGGGACGTGTTTCCATAAGACACCTGCTGTCCCTATCCCTGCTCACCCATCAGTTTTAAATGGGTACCTGGATGTTAGTCGACTGGTGTGGGTCGCATCCTGGGACAAAACTGACCTAATTTGCCCGAAATGTTCAGCATAACAAGGGGCTTTCTATATAGTAGTATGTCATTGATGTCAGCTAGGACTGAATACCATGTACATTTACTTGTAGTAAATAAAGATAGTATTATTATTATTATTATTATTATAAAACTGAGGCAACTCTCTGAGAGAAGTTGTGGCCATGGTCAGGATAAGGCGTAGAGATCCTCGCTCTAGTTTAGGGCACCATTATAACAGCCTGGGACTAAGATCAGTGGATATGTGTGAACCTGGTGATGTGTGAAGGGCAGTTGAACATCCGGTAAAGAGTTGAGAATGTTACTGGAGCTGCAGGACCAGAATTTGGAATGTTATTATGGGTAAAGGAAAGGGAGGGATCAAGGGTTGTGTTACCTTGGGTGTCTGTACACTGCTAGTACACAGCCTACAAATAGGATTATTCGATATTATTATAGTATTTGACCACGTGGTTATGTAGCTATATTTTGTGCTCTATGGTTTTTTGGATAATTTAGTGGAAACAATAAGAAGGGTATAATAATTTGGCCAGTTTAGGGTACTGGTTTTCATTATCCCTTATTGTAGCTATTACGATTATTGGCGAATGTTATTTATTAAATATAATCCCAATATTTATCAAGAACCAACTCCCAATTATCAGTTATCATTCCTTCTCATTCCTGATATTATAGCATTATATTGTTCATCATTACATTATATTTATTGAGACTTCACCTCACTTTCTTAGAAATTATTCATTACATTTGGTGACATCATTACAGTCATTGCATTTGAACTCTACCCATGAAAATTACTAAAATTATCAAATGTAAACAACTGGATCACAAAAACTTGGCAACCTAGCTAATATATCAGCTGTAATTAATACCAATATCATTACGTGAGTACTAATTTTTTTATTAACAGCAATATAATAAATATATCCTATACTCTAGGCTACTTTATAACATTAGCATGTGGTCATTGAATAGGGCACTATATACTTGCTTATGTTATGTAAGGTTTAGTGTATATTAGGTTAGGTTAGGTCAGGATATACGGCGCCTCTACGAGTTGCCTTATCAGCGTCTTCACGTTCCTTCTGCAGGGATTTTGAGTGCGCCATTTTGTTTTACCATGTTCTCATATATCACGCAGCTCTTCAGCGGTTTGAAGGAACTGGGCTAATGCATCCCTTTTTTTTATTTAGTATGTAGAGGGAGCATCGCTTTTTGAATGCTTTCAGTATTGAAAAATGATTTTTGTGGTATCAAGTTCGCGTTAGTTGTGGCGAAATAAAACCACTAAAGTATAAAGTGGTGTTGCCTATCAGAAACGTAGCAGACGATGCAATCTTCAATGGTGTCCGTTTCATTTTTGTATGCTTTTTTTGTATATTTATTTGTTTTTATGCCGTTATGTTGAGTGTACGTCTACAGCTTTTTTACTGTCTCGTAGTACGTTGACCAAAGTGACATTTTTGGGGGGAAAGTTGTTAGTGATCACTTCTTATTTTTTTTTTTTTTGAGTGTGTTAGTGTGTGTGCTCTGAGAGAGAGTGAGGATGTGTAGTAAGCCATGAGCAACGTGTTGCTTCAGTTAGTTCATAACTTATTTCTTTGCCCAAAATTCCACTGTGAGAATATATAACTTTCTGTTGAAACACGTATTACACTGGTCTGCATTTGAAATGTTTTTAATTTTTATTTTTATTCATGGTTGCGATCTTAAATATTCTTGGGCTGCTGATTGTAAATATCTAAACCATTTTGCTCTATCACGTAAGGATTTTGAACAAAATACAAATTAATGATAATAAAAAATGTGAATTTTTAATAAATTGTTACTTTATTAAAATTATACAAGTAATCATGGAAAAGCACATTGTGTTAGTTTTAAGAACATATGAATTCCAAATCAACATGAATCAAATCAAGTGATTTTATTAAAAAAATATGTTCCTAATGGTTAGCCAACATATTGAATCAAAGGAAGGAAGACCACTTTGATTTTCGCTTGTGCTGTGCATCGAGACCATTACGTTTCAATGACCAGCAGTAATCCGCCATCATGCTGACATTCCATTTGCCCTGGTATCGAGTTTCCATGGTGAAAATATCCTGATGGAACCGCTCTCCTTATTCCTCACTGTAGTCTCCACAATTGTTGGGAAAATAATCAAGATGTGAGAGCAAAAAGTGCATCTTCACACTCATTCTAGACCCAAGTTGTTGGAAACTTGAAATCAGGTCTTGGATCATTTTTTCATATTCGGGG